>NIVC01001392.1:0-92500 GCA_002269645.1 Macrostomum lignano
TGTATTGGATATTTTTATAGATTTTAGATACATATACAAATACAACTTTATATGTAGTATTTAATTTTACATGTAGAAAATTCACTTTAGGATTGTGTCTTTCCTAATAATAAAAACTGTACATTATACAACTTGGCTATACTTCTGAAATAATTTAAGCTCTCTAATCTATTTAAATGCCAAATATCCAATTTAATAGCTTTTTTACTACACTTTGTCACTGGATTGACTTTGCCAGATTGTCTGTCAGTGTCACCAGATTTTCCTGTGGTTGCCCAGGCCCAGGGATGGTGGAGCCTAATATTTTAGAGGGGCAACAGGTACAAGGCAAGGGGGCACAAGTACCTTTATAAGATGCTAATTGGGTCTAAAATTAGAAAAGCACTAAAATTACCACATGAACTCATTTTCTGGGGGGACACATACCCCAGTGCCGCAAGCTCTTGCTGCCCATGCTGTCGCCACCAGCCACACTAGGAATCCTAGGATGCTAGATTGACTAGATACTAGGATAGGCTACCCCAGCAGAGGGAAAAAGAAAGATAGTAGAAAAGCAACAAAAAGAAAATTTTTACGCTGTTTGGGGGATACATCTTCCCTTTCCTATACCCTGGTTTTCTCAGAGCAGAGCACTAGAAGATGCAGCAGAAAGTTACAAAAGAATAACAAAGATTAGGAAAGAAGTGAATCAAAGCAATACTTATGTGCTAGCAGTAAAATTCATAATTTTAATTCATTTAAATTTATAAGTAAGAATTTGTTGCGATGCCGCAGCCAATGATGAAATGATCGTGAATAGATTTTTTGAAAAATGCCTGTGACAGCTGTTTGTAGCTTTCAAAAATTTAAATATTTTTTAGAAGATTGGCTTTGCAAAGCTTAGAGCAAAATATGTTTTACTAGGTCAATGTTTTAGACAATTTATTTCAATGATGAATTAAAATGCAAAATCTTTTGTTTTTCGATTTGAAAGACTTTTTTTCATATTTAAGTTGGGTTGTATCTAAGAAAAAATTATCACTATATTTAATTCTTAAATACTTAGTCTGCTCTTCTCACGCCTTACCATGTTAAAATTTCGACTTGCACGTCTGTCTGCGTCTCGTCGACTATGCTAATTTTTTTTCTAATTACACTTACTCACTGCAAATCTGATAGTGTTTTGATACCATTCTATGTATGTTCTGTTTTAAATATTTATTTTATATATAAAATTGAAAATGTAAATGATGTAGGCCTCAATTCAATAGTTATAACAAACTCATACATTAATAGTAAGTACTTTACCCAAGAAGCAAGTCTAAAAACAAGAAACAAGAAAAAAGCCTATTGTACTTTTGATCTTACTTTTTTTTGTTCTTAGCTTAGTTTAGTAAATTATTTAACATTTTTTAATTTTTATCAATATTAAAATTGCACTATTTATCCTAATCTTTAGTCAAATATTTTATAATGTTTAACAAAATTTGGCTAATCTGATTTAAAACTTATATAGAATTTATAAAAATGCATTCTACTATATCCTATATTTGTACTTTGGGAAAATATCAAATATTGCTTTTACTAAATTTGTCTAGAAGTTTGTCAATTATAAGTTTTTGAACATATTTAGCTCTAGATGTATTCAATTAGTAATGCTTTTGCTTAAGCCTATAGTTCTTTGTTGTTAAGTAAACTTCAGGTATAGTCAATATATATTATATTCATATCATTATATAGTCTAGATTCACTCCTATTTGAGTTCATAAACAAATATTCTAAACTTATTTTTCTTCATGTGCCTTTGGGCAAAGCCTCTCCACTTCTTTGATATTCTTTACAATGGAGCTAGACAATGAATGCGAAATGGATGACTACCTATTGAATTGCGACCCAATTGACACTGATGAAATCATCTACTACAATGACTCCCAGTCAGCAGCTGAGGCTGAGGCCAGCTTCCGCGGTCGCGCCTCTACCTGGGACCCCTCATTTAAACGTCGACAGCATGATGCTGCCGCAGCCGCTGCTGCAGCCGCTTCAGCGAGTCCATCCTCGTCATCGGCCACTACCGATGTTGCATTGTCGCTTGACGAGCCTGGGCCTAGTTATCTGCAGTCTGGCAGCCTCTTCAACTCTCAATTCGGCTCCGGCACTGCCAACTCGTCAACGTCTGCCGCTGCAGCGGCGGCCGCGGCTGTAGCTGCTGCACAGAAGCGACGGAACGCTTGGGGCAACCAGAGCTACGCTGAGCTCATCACCCAGGCCATCCAATCCAGTCCGAATGGCCGGCTGACCCTGGCCGAGATCTACGACTGGATGGTGCGTCACGTGCCCTACTTCACAGCCCGGAGTGATTCGGCAAGCTCGGCTGGTTGGAAGGTTTGTTAATGTGATATTGTGTCTGTGGGTAGTCATTGCAGTGATCTTGTGTCTGTGGGTAGGCATTGCAGTGATATTGTGTCTGTGGGTTGCCATGGCAGTGATCTTGTGTCTGTGGGTAGTCATTGCAGTGATCTTGTGTCTGTGGGTAGTCATTGCAGTGATCTTGTGTCTGTGGGTAGGCATTGCAGTGATCTTATCTCTGTGAGTAGCCATTGCAGTGATATTGTGTCTGTGGGTAGCCATTGCAGTGATCTTGTGTCTGTGGGTAGTCATTGCAGTGATCTTATCTCTGTGGGTAGCCATTGCAGTGATCTTGTGTCTGTGGGTAGTCATTGCAGTGATCTTGTGTCTGTGGGTAGGCATAGCAGTGATATTGTGTCTGTGGGTAGGCATTGCAGTGATCTTGTGTCTGTAGGTAGGCATAGCAGTGATCTTGTGTCTGTGGGTAGGCATTGCAGTGATCTTGTGTCTGTGGGTAGTCATTGCAGTGATCTTGTGTCTGTGGGTAGGCATTGCAGTGATCTTGTGTCTGTGGGTAGGCATAGCAGTGATATTGTGTCTGTGGGTAGGCATTGCAGTGATCTTGTGTCTGTAGGTAGGCATAGCAGTGATCTTGTGTCTGTGGGTAGGCATAGCAGTGATATTGTGTCTGTGGGTAGGCATTGCAGTGATCTTGTGTCTGTGGGTAGGCATAGCAGTGATATTGTGTCTGTGGGTAGGCATTGCAGTGATCTTGTGTCTGTAGGTAGGCATAGCAGTGATCTTGTGTCTGTGGGTAGGTACTGCAGTGAACTTTAGCCAATTATATTTTGTGAGAATAAAGACAATAAAAGACACTAACATGGTTTCTTGCTTTATTGCTGAGCAGCAAACTCTAGCTAATCTACTGGCTCAAGTTCTAATAGCTACACAGGAGCGATGGCACCAGTTGTACTAAATTGTTGCAGAGCGCGCCACTTAATGTTCTGTCTCTTCGCAGCCGAGTTCCAATAAGTTGCCCAGGCTTGGATAATTTCTCACTCTCACCCCTACAGCCAAACTCGTTGCAATTTCCTCTGCTCAGTTGCTTCCAACCGCCCCCCCCCCAGTCCCTTCCTTTTGGGTAATTGAAACGTTTAAATAAAATTGCTGGCTGCGCCAAGGCTTCTGGGGAAATGCATAAAATCTTGAATAATTCAAATTGCCCGAACCCAGCTTCTGTGTCTTGAGGCGTTGGAGGATTTTTATTTAGAAAGTTGTTATTTTCAATTTCCGCTAGCAAATTGCAGCTCAGCTGTTTCGAAAAATTCTGCTTTTGGTACAGCGACAAATTCGATTTCGATATGGTTTTAATAGAATCGAAATGTACTCGAACAAACCGCGATCCAAAACTGTTGCAATAATTATGCAACTAATTTTCATAAACAATTCATTAAGCGCATCATTTTATTTAATTACAATATGGAATATTTTCAAAATTACCGCTTTCTGAAATTCGGAGCTTCATTTCTGAAATTCGGAGCTTCATTCTTAAATTCGGCACTTTATTTCTGAAATTCGGAGCTTCATTTCTTAAATTCGGAGCTTCATTCTGAAATTCGGAGCTTCATTTCTTAAATTCAGAGCTTCATTCTGAAATTCAGAGCTTCATTTCTTAAATTCGGAGCTTCATTCTGAAATTCGGAGCTTCATTTCTTAAATTCGGAGCTTCATTCTGAAATTCGGAGCTTCATTTCTTAAATTTGGAGCTTCATTCTTAAATTCGGCACTTCATTTCTTAAATTCGGAGATTCATTTCTTAAATTCGGAGCTTCATTTCTGAAATTCAGGGCTTCATTTCTAAAATTCGGAACTTCATTTCTGAAATTCGGAGCTTCATTTCTCAATCTCAGGGCTTCATTTCTAAAATTCGGAGCTTCATTTCTGAAATTCAGGGCTTCATTTCTGAAATTCAGGGCTTCATTTCTGGAATTCGGTGCTTCATTTCTAAAATTCGGAACTTCATTTCTGAAATTCGGAGCTTCATTTCTCAATCTCAGGGCTTCATTTCTAAAATTCGGAGCTTCATTTCTGAAATTCAGGGCTTCATTTCTGAAATTCAGGGCTTCATTTCTGAAATTCGGAGCTTCATTTCTGAAATTCAGAGCTTCATTTCTGAAATTCAGCGCTTCATTTCTGAAATTCAGGGCTTTATTTCTTAAATTCAGGGCTTCATTTCTGAAATTCGGAGCTTCATTTCTAAAATTCAGAGCTTCATTTCTGAAATTCGGAGCTTCATTTCTGAAATTCAGAGCTTCATTTCTGAAATTCAGCGCTTCATTTCTGAAATTCAGGGCTTCATTTCTTAAATTCAGGGCTTCATTTCTGAAATTCGGAGCTTCATTTCTGAAATTCAGGGCTTCATTTCTGAAATTCGGAGCTTCATTTCTGAAATTCAGAGCTTCATTTCTGAAATTCAGCGCTTCATTTCTGAAATTCAGGGCTTCATTTCTGAAATTCGGAGCTTCATTTCTGAAATTCAGGGCTTCATTTCTGGAATTCGGTGCTTCATTTCTAAAATTCGGAACTTCATTTCTGAAATTCGGAGGTTCATTTCTCAATCTCAGGGCTTCATTTCTAAAATTCGGTGCTTCATTTCTGAAATTCAGGGCTTCATTTCTGAAATTCGGAGCTTCATTTCTTCATTTTGCATTTTGCTGCACTCTACTGGAGCTGTACTTTAGACGCCATTTCCTTATTATTTCCTAATCCTCGTTTTTCGGCATCAAGCAGGGGCCGGCGAATATCTGTGACGTGCGTGTCGTGCACTTCTAGCAGTCAGCTGCTAATTAATTCACTCAATTCCATTCTGACGTCATTAACGGCTGTTCGCTTCGCTTCGCTAGGCAAAGAGATTAATTCATTTCTATTCAGTCCAAAGTTCAAAGGCTGATCACAGAAGATTGTTCAAATTTTCATCTCGGAGAGAAGCTTGCTAATGCGACAAGACGTTTCAAGGCTAAGCCTGTCAGTCCACCTGTCCGCTAAGTTTACAGCATCTGTCAGTCCACCTGTCTGCTGTGTTTACAGCATCTGTCAGCTCACCTGTCTGCTGTGTCTACAGCATCCGTCAGCTAATCTGTCTGCTGTGTTTACAGCATCTGTCAGCTCACATGTCTGCTGTGTTTACAGCATCTGTCAGCTCACCTGTCTGCTGTGTTTACAGCATCTGTCAGTCCACCTGTCTGCTGTGTTTACAGCATCTGTCAGCTCACCTGTCTGCTGTGTTTACAGCATCTGTCAGTCCACCTGTCTGCTGTGTTTACAGCATCTGTCAGCTCACCTGTCTGCTGTGTTTACAGCATCTGTCAGTCCACCTGTCTGCTGTGTTTACAGCATCTGTCAGCTCACCTGTCTGCTGTGTCTACAGCATCCGTCAGCTAATCTGTCTGCTGTGTTTACAGCATCTGTCAGATTACCTGTCTGCTGTGTTTACAGCATCTGTCAGCTCACCTAACTGCTGTGTTTACAGCATCTGTCAGCTCACCTAACTGCTGTGTTTACAGCATCTGTCAGCTCACATGTCTGCTGTGTTTACAGCATCTGTCAGCTCACCTGTCTGCTGTGTTTACAGCATCTGTCAGCTCACCTGTCTGCTGTGTCTACAGCATCCGTCAGCTAATCTGTCTGCTGTGTTTACAGCATCTGTCAGATTACCTGTCTGCTGTGTTTACAGCATCTGTCAGCTCACCTAACTGCTGTGTTTACAGCATCTGTCAGCTCACCTAACTGCTGTGTTTACAGCATCTGTCAGCTCACATGTCTGCTGTGTTTACAGCATCTGTCAGCTCACCTGTCTGCTGTGTTTACAGCATCTGTCAGCTCACATGTCTGCTGTGTTTACAGCATCTGTCAGCTCACCTGTCTGCTGTGTTTACAGCATCCGTCAGCTAATCTGTCTGCTGTGTTTACAGCATCTGTCAGTCCACTTGTCTGCTGTGTTCCAACATCTTTCGGCAGACCGTTGCTGCGACTGTTTTAGATGTTTTTTGCAGCCAGATTCATCCGATTTAGACAGTGTCTGCTGCTTACGAGTACTGCGCCAATTAAACCATTCCGCATCCGTCCTTCTGCACCTGCGATTAAATCCTTTGATTTTAAGTCAAGCGATTAAGCAATTGCTGCGCCCATCTGCTTTTTTCGTTGCGCAACTGGGTGAAATTTTTAGCATATTCTTTTCTTTGCCAAATAGCCTTTCACGTCACTCTTTAGGCCTTGAAAACCTGAACAAATTCTGCTTGGCCATGGTTTTCAGTCCCAGTTCTATTTTTTATTGAATATTAATATTCTGTATGATAAGCTTGTTAGTTCAACTCGAATAGCTTATGAATAAATAAGTGTCAGTGCGTCTGCAGCTTTTGTTAATAAATCCAGATGGTTAGAAATTGGTTCCAGTAGTTTAAAATTAGTCATAATTACATGTAGCTGAGTCCCAATCTCCTGTATCTGAGTCCCAATCTCCTGTATCTGAGTACCAATCTCCTGTATCTGAGTCCCAATCTCCTGTATCTGAGTCCCAATCTCCTGTATCTGAGTCCCAATCTCCTGTATCTGAGTCCCAATCTCCTGTATCTGAGTCCCAATCTCCTGTATCTTAGTCCCAATCTCCTGCATCTGAGTCCCAATCTCCTGTATCTGAGTCCCAATCTCCTGTATCTGAGTCCCAATCTCCTGTATCTGAGTACCAATCTCCTGTATCTGAGTCCCAATCTCCTGTATCTGAGTCCCAATCTCCTGTATTTGAGTACCAATCTCCTGTATCTAAGTCCCAATCTTCTGTATCTGAGTCCCAATCTCTTGTATCTGAGTCCCAATCTCCTGTATCTGAGTCCCAATCTCCTGTATCTGAGTCCCAATCTCCTGTATCTTAGTCCCAATCTCCTGCATCTGAGTCCCAATCTCCTGTATCTGAGTCCCAATCTCCTGTATCTGAGTCCCAATCTCCTGTATCTGAGTCCCAATCTCCTGTATCTGAGTCCCAATCTCCTGTATCTGAGTCCCAATCTCCTGTATCTGAGTACCAATCTCCTGTATCTGAGTCCCAATCTCCTGTATCTGAGTCCCAATCTCCTGTATTTGAGTACCAATCTCCTGTATCTAAGTCCCAATCTTCTGTATCTGAGTCCCAATCTCTTGTATCTGAGTCCCAATCTCCTGTATCTGAGTCCCAATCTCCTGTATCTGAGTCCCAATCTCCTGTATCTTAGTCCCAATCTCCTGCATCTGAGTCCCAATCTCCTGTATCTGAGTCCCAATCTCCTGTATCTGAGTCCCAATCTCCTGTATCTGAGTCCCAATCTCCTGTATCTGAGTCCCAATCTCCTGTATCTGAGTCCCAATCTCCTGTATCTGAGTACCAATCTCCTGTATCTGAGTCCCAATCTCCTGTATCTGAGTCCCAATCTCCTGTATTTGAGTACCAATCTCCTGTATCTAAGTCCCAATCTTCTGTATCTGAGTCCCAATCTCTTGTATCTGAGTCCCAATCTCCTGTATCTGAGTCCCAATCTCCTGTATCTGAGTCCCAATCTCCTGTATCTTAGTCCCAATCTCCTGCATCTGAGTCCCAATCTCCTGTATCTGAGTCCCAATCTCCTGTATCTGAGTCCCAATCTCCTGTATCTGAGTCCCAATCTCCTGTATCTGAGTCCCAATCTCCTGTATCTGAGTCCCAATCTCCTGTATTTGAGTCCCAATCTCCTGTATCTGAGTACCAATCTCCTGTATCTGAGTCCCAATCTCCTGTATCTGAGTCCCAATCTCCTGCATCTGAGTCCCAATCTCCTGTATCTGAGTCCCAATCTCCTGTATCTGAGTCCCAATCTCCTGTATCTGAGTACCAATCTCCTGTATCTGAGTCCCAATCTCCTGTATCTGAGTCCCAATCTCCTGTATTTGAGTACCAATCTCCTGTATCTAAGTCCCAATCTTCTGTATCTGAGTCCCAATCTCTTGTATCTGAGTCCCAATCTCCTGTATCTGAGTCCCAATCTCCTGTATCTGAGTCCCAATCTCCTGTATCTTAGTCCCAATCTCCTGCATCTGAGTCCCAATCTCCTGTATCTGAGTCCCAATCTCCTGTATCTGAGTCCCAATCTCCTGTATCTGAGTCCCAATCTCCTGTATCTGAGTCCCAATCTCCTGTATCTGAGTCCCAATCTCCTGTATCTGAGTACCAATCTCCTGTATCTGAGTCCCAATCTCCTGTATCTGAGTCCCAATCTCCTGTATTTGAGTACCAATCTCCTGTATCTAAGTCCCAATCTTCTGTATCTGAGTCCCAATCTCTTGTATCTGAGTCCCAATCTCCTGTATCTGAGTCCCAATCTCCTGTATCTGAGTCCCAATCTCCTGTATCTTAGTCCCAATCTCCTGCATCTGAGTCCCAATCTCCTGTATCTGAGTCCCAATCTCCTGTATCTGAGTCCCAATCTCCTGTATCTGAGTCCCAATCTCCTGTATCTGAGTCCCAATAATCTCTACCTGAGTCCCGATCGACTGTATCTGAGTCGGATCGCTTGTCCTGGAAGCCTAATGATCTGCAACCAGGCAAGCTATTATTATTAAAGCAGCCGCCGCCCTCCACCCGACACTCCGCAGAACTCCGTCCGCCACAATCTATCGTTGCACAACAAATTCGTCCGCGTACAAAACGACCAATCGGGCAAATCCTCCTATTGGACCATCAATCACGAGATCCGCGATCGGGCCAGCTACCGGCGGCGGGCGGCCACGGCCGAGACGCGAAGCGGTGAACTGCTGCACAAACGGCAGCTGGCGCTGGCCAAGCAGCGCGCTCGTACGGCTGCTGCGGCCGCCGCCGCCGCCTCCTCCGCCGTCGGGGCTTTCAGCGAGGCTTCTCCGCCGCCGCCGCCGAAGCAGCAGCAGCAGCAGCAGCACCGGGCGCCAAGCGCCGCGCCTCTGTCGGCACCCGCCACTCCGATGCAGCGTCCGCCCATGCCGCGCACCCTCAGCGTCACCGAGGTTATCCGGGACCTGGTGCCGCCCGAACAGCTGCTGGACCATTCGCGCACCACCGAGGACCTGCTGCTGGAGTCGCTGACAGATGCCGTCCTGCAGGAGGCCTGTCCGGAGATTGAGCAGCAGCAGCAGATGCCTATGCAGGAGCTCGCTAACCAGCTCAATCAGCTGTCCTGTCGCCAGCAACTAAGCGACTCATCCATTGTCTCTCCACAGCTGCCGCCTCAGCCTCAGCCTCCTCAATTGCTTCATCAGCAGTACCAGCATCAGCTGCATCGGCAGAGCAGCGCATCGGCTGGCATGTGGTTTAACAGCGATCTTGGGCTGCCTGACATTCAGGAAGCAGCCGAGCAGCCGTCTAGCAGCGGCGGCTGCTGCAACGGCGGTCAGCCTCAACAGCTCCGGGCGCCTCGTCGCAGTTGCAACAATACGACCTGTTGATGGAGGAGTTTGCCTAGGCTGCTGTTCGGTTTGTCCAGTTAATGACGCTACGTGTGAGCAGCAGCCTAAGATGGGGTCGTATTCAGTTACTTTACCTTACGCCTAATTAGGCGTAAATTTCTTTATTTGAGGGTCTTGTAGCCTCGAGTGGTTTAAGCGTCGGACTCACGACTGAAAGGTTGGTCGGGGGTTCGATTCTCGACCCATCTTGAACAATTTGGGTCCTTGAGCAAGTCACTTAACTCTGCAGTGCTTCAGTTTACCCAGGGCAATTGAGGGGGTGTGTGGCGACCCCCCAGTCCTTGGGCTGAACAGCCGTACGCAGCCTTCAGATGCGCCGCGCAATAGCTGCGGCTGAGCTGCCGGTTGCACACCTGCCCCTAATCATTAAAGTTTAGAGACAGTCTCTTAGAGGTCAGCGGAGCTAACTAACTGTTGTTGAAGTGTTGAATAACCTGACGGCCTCTGCCGCTGCTGGTCCTTGTAGCTTCGATATCGCACTTGGCATCGGGACTGTTGATGCACTCTCTGGCAGTTATAAATATCTGTTATATTTTGTTCATTCTTTTCCTTTTCCAGCTTTCTGTGTCTGCGCAAATTATTTTAGAACCTCTGAAGATTTGTGTCATTTTCCTGCTTTTCTTGATGCGCTAAACCAAAGCATTGTTCCCGCGTTTTTTACCTGTGAATCAATCATTTCTATTTAAGTCTTTATTTGTCTTACTGTGCGGCAAACAGGGGGCAACAGCCTCTCTCGGCATCCTTCTCAGTGCAGCTGCGGCGCTTTGTCTGGTGTTTTGTATGTTATTAGTAGTTTTGTGACGGCTTTATTAGAGGATTTTCTTAAAAATCATTGATTTCCATAGATTAATATTTATTAGATAAAGATAAGTCTGTCTGTCTGTCTGTCTGTCTGTCTGTCTGTCTGTCTGTCTGTCTGTCTGTCTTAGTGTCTGTCTGTCTGTCTGTCTGTCTTAGTGTCTGTCTGTCTGTCTGTCTGTCTGTCTGTCTTAGTGTCTGTCTGTCTTAGTGTCTGTCTGTCTGTCTGTCTGTCTGTCTGTCTGTCTGTCTTAGTGTCTGTCTGTCTTAGTGTCTGTCTGTCTGTCTGTCTTAGTGTCTGTCTGTCTGTCTGTCTGTCTGTCTGTCTGTCTGCCTGTCTGTCTGTCTGTCTGTCTGTCTGTGTGTCTGTCTGCCTGTCTGTCTGTCTGTCTGTCTGTCTGTCTGTCTGTCTGTCTGCCTGTCTGTCTGTCTGTCTGTCTGTCTGTCTGTCTGTCTGTCTGTCTGTCTGTCTGTCTGTCTGTCTGTCTGTCTGTCTGTCTGTCTGTCTGTCTGCCTGTCTGTCTGTCTGTCTGTCTGTCTGTCTGTCTGTCTGTCTGTCTGTCCCTGGCCCCACTCTACATGACTTGAATAATTTTCCTTTTCTTACTTGTACATGTAGTTATGTGCTGTTTGTTGTTTACAAATGTCATATTGTTCTAGTGGATTTTTAATTATCAGGAGCTATTGACTGAGCTGTTTTATGTGCAGATTAATTTGACATAAAAGTGGGGTTTTCTTGTCCTGTGTCGGCGTGGCTCTGCGTCATTCTTAGTTTTATTTTTTTACACTTTTAATTATCGTTAAGTAGTGTAGAATTTCACTGTGCTTCTGTTGGCTAAAATGTATTGTTTTAAAGTAAAATCCGCAGATATATTTTTACTGCAGTTCTTGACTGGATCATTTAGTAGCAACCAATGCTGGCATTAGCTGATCTCTCCCTCTGCTACCTTCTCACACCCTCTGCTACCTTCTTACACCCTCTACTACCTTCTCACACCCTCTGCTACCTTCTCACACCCTCTGCTACCTTCTCACACCCTCTACTACCTTCTCACACCCTCTGCTACCTTCTCACACCCTCTGCTACCTTCTCACACCCTGCTACCTTCTCACACCATCTGCTACCTTCTCACACCCTCTGCTACCTTCTCACCCTCTGCTACCTTCTCACACCCTCTGCTACCTTCTCACACCCTGCTACCTTCTCACACCATCTGCTACCTTCTCACACCCTCTGCTACCTTCTCACACCCTCTGCTACCTTCTCACACCCTCTGCTACCTTCTCACCCTCTGCTACCTTCTCACACCCTCTGCTACCTTCTCACACCCTCTGCTACCTTCTCACACCCTCTGCTACCTTCTCACCCTCTGCTACCTTCTCACACCCTCTGCTACCTTCTCACACCCTCTACTACCTTCTCACACCCTCTGCTACCTTCTCACACCCTCTGCTACCTTCTCACACCATCTGCTACCTTCTCACACCCTCTGCTACCTTCTCACACCCTCTGCTACCTTCTCACACCCTCTGCTACCTTCTCACACCCTCTGCTACCTTCTCACACCCTCTGCTACCTTCTCACACCCTCTGCTACCTTCTCACCCTCTGCTACCTTCTCACACCCTCTGCTACCTTCTCACACCCTCTACTACCTTCTCACACCCTCTGCTACCTTCTCACACCCTCTGCTACCTTCTCACACCCTCTGCTACCTTCTCACACCCTCTGCTACCTTCTCACCCTCTGCTACCTTCTCACACCCTCTGCTACCTTCTCACACCCTCTGCTACCTTCTCACACCCTCTGCTACCTTCTCACCCTCTGCTACCTTCTCACACCCTCTGCTACCTTCTCACATCCTCTATCGGTGACAGCAGTTAATAAGAACTCCTTGAAAAAAATTTCAATGTCATCAAATCTCAGAAATTCGTGTTGTTGGTGAGCCCGCCTCAATCCGCCTATCTAATATTTGGTTTCGAAATGCTAACTGTCTCACTATTTTTGGACTAATTCTTCTGTGTAGAAAAATATACTTACTTTTGGAACATTTTCTCCAATATTTTCCGTTGCCATTATTTTGTATTTTTAGTGTACCTCATTCTGGTTCAGTTGAGAGTTAGCTGTCTTATCTGTGTTAATTATTCCATCCACGCTTCTATTGTCTTGCAGATCTTTGTGTCACTATTATAAATAGAACATCGTGTTATATTTGCTTTTATTATAGAATTTTAATTAATTTTTCATTCAAGGGTATATCTAGATCGAAACAATACATATGAGATTATTGTGAGTTCATGAGATTACTTAAAATTTAAAAGCGTTAAAATTGTTTCAGTTCTTTGAGAATTCAGGATATTTAATCTCTTGCAAATGGTCTTTGTTTGCATTGATTCTCTTGCAAATGGTCCTTGTTCTGCATTGATTCTCTTGCAAATGGTCCTTGTTCTGCATTGATTCTCTTGCAAATGGTCCTTGTTCTGCATTGATTCTCTTGCAAATGGTCCTTGTTCTGCATTGATTCTCTTGCAAATGGTCCTTGTTCTGCATTGATTCTCTTGCAAATGGTCCTTGTTCTGCATTGATTCTCTTGCAAATGGTCCTTGTTCTGCATTGATTCTCTTGCAAATGGTCCTTGTTCTGCATTGATTCTCTTGCAAATGGTCCTTGTTCTGCATTGATTCTCTTGCAAATGGTCCTTGTTCTGCATTGATTCTCTTGCAAATGGTCCTTGTTCTGCATTGATTCTCTTGCAAATGGTCCTTGTTCTGCATTGATTCTCTTGCAAATGGTCCTTGTTCTGCATTGATTCTCTTGCAAATGGTCCTTGTTCTGCATTGATTCTCTTGCAAATGGTCCTTGTTCTGCATTGATTCTCTTGCAAATGGTCCTTGTTCTGCATTGATTCTCTTGCAAATGGTCTTGTTCTGCATTGATTCTCTTGCAAATGGTCTTGTTCTGCATTGATTCTCTTGCAAATGGTCTTTGTTCTGCATTGATTCTCTTGCAAATGGTCTTGTTCTGCATTGATTCTCTTGCAAATGGTCTTTGTTCTGCATTGATTCTCTTGCAAATGGTCTTGTTCTGCATTGATTCTCTTGCAAATGGTCCTTGTTCTGCATTGATTCTCTTGCAAATGGTCTTTGTTCTGCATTGATTCTCTTGCAAATGGTCTTTGTTCTGCATTGATTCTCTTGCAAATGGTCTTTGTTCTGCATTGATTCTCTTGCAAATGGTCTTGTTCTGCATTGATTCTCTTGCAAATGGTCTTTGTTCTGCATTGATTCTCTTGCAAATGGTCTTTGTTCTGCATTGATTCTCTTGCAAATGGTCCTTGTTCTGCATTGATTCTCTTGCAAATGGTCCTTGTTCTGCATTGATTCTCTTGCAAATGGTCCTTGTTCTGCATTGATTCTCTTGCAAATGGTCCTTGTTCTGCATTGATTCTCTTGCAAATGGTCTTGTTCTGCATTGATTCTCTTGCAAATGGTCCTTGTTCTGCATTGATTCTCTTGCAAATGGTCCTTGTTCTGCATTGATTCTCTTGCAAATGGTCCTTTGTTCTGCATTGATTCTCTTGCAAATGGTCCTTGTTCTGCATTGATTCTCTTGCAAATGGTCTTTGTTCTGCATTGATTCTCTTGCAAATGGTCTTGTTCTGCATTGATTCTCTTGCAAATGGTCTTTGTTCTGCATTGATTCTCTTGCAAATGGTCTTTGTTCTGCATTGATTCTCTTGCAAATGGTCTTTGTTCTGCATTGATTCTCTTGCAAATGGTCTTTGTTCTGCATTGATTCTCTTGCAAATGGTCTTTGTTCTGCATTGATTCTCTTGCAAATGGTCCTTGTTCTGCATTGATTCTCTTGCAAATGGTCCTTGTTCTGCATTGATTCTCTTGCAAATGGTCCTTGTTCTGCATTGATTCTCTTGCAAATGGTCCTTGTTCTGCATTGATTCTCTTGCAAATGGTCTTGTTCTGCATTGATTCTCTTGCAAATGGTCTTGTTCTGCATTGATTCTCTTGCAAATGGTCCTTGTTCTGCATTGATTCTCTTGCAAATGGTCCTTGTTCTGCATTGATTCTCTTGCAAATGGTCTTGTTCTGCATTGATTCTCTTGCAAATGGTCCTTGTTCTGCATTGATTCTCTTGCAAATGGTCCTTGTTCTGCATTGATTCTCTTGCAAATGGTCCTTGTTCTGCATTGATTCTCTTGCAAATGGTCTTTGTTCTGCATTGATTCTCTTGCAAATGGTCTTTGTTCTGCATTGATTCTCTTGCAAATGGTCCTTGTTCTGCATTGATTCTCTTGCAAATGGTCCTTGTTCTGCATTGATTCTCTTGCAAATGGTCCTTGTTCTGCATTGATTCTCTTGCAAATGGTCCTTGTTCTGCATTGATTCTCTTGCAAATGGTCCTTGTTCTGCATTGATTCTCTTGCAAATGGTCCTTGTTCTGCATTGATTCTCTTGCAAATGGTCCTTGTTCTGCATTGATTCTCTTGCAAATGGTCCTTGTTCTGCATTGATTCTCTTGCAAATGGTCCTTGTTCTGCATTGATTCTCTTGCAAATGGTCTTGTTCTGCATTGATTCTCTTGCAAATGGTCCTTGTTCTGCATTGATTCTCTTGCAAATGGTCCTTGTTCTGCATTGATTCTCTTGCAAATGGTCCTTGTTCTGCATTGATTCTCTTGCAAATGGTCTTTGTTCTGCATTGATTCTCTTGCAAATGGTCCTTGTTCTGCATTGATTCTCTTGCAAATGGTCCTTGTTCTGCATTGATTCTCTTGCAAATGGTCCTTGTTCTGCATTGATTCTCTTGCAAATGGTCTTTGTTCTGCATTGATTCTCTTGCAAATGGTCCTTTGTTCTGCATTGATTCTCTTGCAAATGGTCCTTGTTCTGCATTGATTCTCTTGCAAATGGTCCTTGTTCTGCATTGATTCTCTTGCAAATGGTCCTTGTTCTGCATTGATTCTCTTGCAAATGGTCCTTGTTCTGCATTGATTCTCTTGCAAATGGTCCTTGTTCTGCATTGATTCTCTTGCAAATGGTCCTTGTTCTGCATTGATTCTCTTGCAAATGGTCTTGTTCTGCATTGATTCTCTTGCAAATGGTCTTTGTTCTGCATTGATTCTCTTGCAAATGGTCCTTGTTCTGCATTGATTCTCTTGCAAATGGTCCTTGTTCTGCATTGATTCTCTTGCAAATGGTCCTTGTTCTGCATTGATTCTCTTGCAAATGGTCCTTGTTCTGCATTGATTCTCTTGCAAATGGTCCTTGTTCTGCATTGATTCTCTTGCAAATGGTCCTTGTTCTGCATTGATTCTCTTGCAAATGGTCTTGTTCTGCATTGATTCTCTTGCAAATGGTCTTTGTTCTGCATTGATTCTCTTGCAAATGGTCTTGTTCTGCATTGATTCTCTTGCAAATGGTCCTTGTTCTGCATTGATTCTCTTGCAAATGGTCCTTGTTCTGCATTGATTCTCTTGCAAATGGTCCTTGTTCTGCATTGATTCTCTTGCAAATGGTCTTTGTTCTGCATTGATTCTCTTGCAAATGGTCTTTGTTCTGCATTGATTCTCTTGCAAATGGTCTTTGTTCTGCATTGATTCTCTTGCAAATGGTCTTTGTTCTGCATTGATTCTCTTGCAAATGGTCTTTGTTCTGCATTGATTCTCTTGCAAATGGTCCTTGTTCTGCATTGATTCTCTTGAAAATGGCCTTTGTTCTGCATTGATTCTCTTGCAAATGGTCCTTGTTCTGCATTGATTCTCTTGCAAATGGTCCTTGTTCTGCATTGATTCTCTTGCAAATGGTCCTTGTTCTGCATTGATTCTCTTGCAAATGGTCCTTGTTCTGCATTGATTCTCTTGCAAATGGTCTTTGTTCTGCATTGATTCTCTTGCAAATGGTCTTTGTTCTGCATTGATTCTCTTGCAAATGGTCCTTGTTCTGCATTGATTCTCTTGCAAATGGTCTTGTTCTGCATTGATTCTCTTGCAAATGGTCCTTGTTCTGCATTGATTCTCTTGCAAATGGTCTTTGTTCTGCATTGATTCTCTTGCAAATGGTCCTTGTTCTGCATTGATTCTCTTGCAAATGGTCCTTGTTCTGCATTGATTCTCTTGCAAATGGTCTTGTTCTGCATTGATTCTCTTGCAAATGGTCTTGTTCTGCATTGATTCTCTTGCAAATGGTCTTGTTCTGCATTGATTCTCTTGCAAATGGTCCTTGTTCTGCATTGATTCTCTTGCAAATGGTCCTTGTTCTGCATTGATTCTCTTGCAAATGGTCTTGTTCTGCATTGATTCTCTTGCAAATGGTCTTGTTCTGCATTGATTCTCTTGCAAATGGTCCTTGTTCTGCATTGATTCTCTTGCAAATGGTCTTGTTCTGCATTGATTCTCTTGCAAATGGTCCTTGTTCTGCATTGATTCTCTTGCAAATGGTCCTTGTTCTGCATTGATTCTCTTGCAAATGGTCCTTGTTCTGCATTGATTCTCTTGCAAATGGTCCTTGTTCTGCATTGATTCTCTTGCAAATGGTCCTTGTTCTGCATTGATTCTCTTGCAAATGGTCCTTGTTCTGCATTGATTCTCTTGCAAATGGTCCTTGTTCTGCATTGATTCTCTTGCAAATGGTCTTGTTCTGCATTGATTCTCTTGCAAATGGTCCTTGTTCTGCATTGATTCTCTTGCAAATGGTCCTTGTTCTGCATTGATTCTCTTGCAAATGGTCTTTGTTCTGCATTGATTCTCTTGCAAATGGTCCTTGTTCTGCATTGATTCTCTTGCAAATGGTCCTTGTTCTGCATTGATTCTCTTGCAAATGGTCCTTGTTCTGCATTGATTCTCTTGCAAATGGTCCTTGTTCTGCATTGATTCTCTTGCAAATGGTCCTTGTTCTGCATTGATTCTCTTGCAAATGGTCCTTGTTCTGCATTGATTCTCTTGCAAATGGTCCTTGTTCTGCATTGATTCTCTTGCAAATGGTCTTGTTCTGCATTGATTCTCTTGCAAATGGTCCTTGTTCTGCATTGATTCTCTTGCAAATGGTCCTTGTTCTGCATTGATTCTCTTGCAAATGGTCCTTGTTCTGCATTGATTCTCTTGCAAATGGTCCTTGTTCTGCATTGATTCTCTTGCAAATGGTCCTTGTTCTGCATTGATTCTCTTGCAAATGGTCCTTGTTCTGCATTGATTCTCTTGCAAATGGTCCTTGTTCTGCATTGATTCTCTTGCAAATGGTCCTTGTTCTGCATTGATTCTCTTGCAAATGGTCCTTGTTCTGCATTGATTCTCTTGCAAATGGTCTTGTTCTGCATTGATTCTCTTGCAAATGGTCCTTGTTCTGCATTGATTCTCTTGCAAATGGTCCTTGTTCTGCATTGATTCTCTTGCAAATGGTCTTGTTCTGCATTGATTCTCTTGCAAATGGTCCTTGTTCTGCATTGATTCTCTTGCAAATGGTCTTGTTCTGCATTGATTCTCTTGCAAATGGTCTTGTTCTGCATTGATTCTCTTGCAAATGGTCCTTGTTCTGCATTGATTCTCTTGCAAATGGTCTTTGTTCTGCATTGATTCTCTTGCAAATGGTCCTTGTTCTGCATTGATTCTCTTGCAAATGGTCTTTGTTCTGCATTGATTCTCTTGCAAATGGTTTGTTCTGCATTGATTCTCTTGCAAATGGTCTTGTTCTGCATTGATTCTCTTGCAAATGGTCCTTGTTCTGCATTGATTCTCTTGCAAATGGTTTGTTCTGCATTGATTCTCTTGCAAATGGTCCTTGTTCTGCATTGATTCTCTTGCAAATGGTCCTTGTTCTGCATTGATTCTCTTGCAAATGGTCCTTGTTCTGCATTGATTCTCTTGCAAATGGTCTTGTTCTGCATTGATTCTCTTGCAAATGGTCTTTGTTCTGCATTGATTCTCTTGCAAATGGTCCTTGTTCTGCATTGATTCTCTTGCAAATGGTCCTTGTTCTGCATTGATTCTCTTGCAAATGGTCCTTTGTTCTGCATTGATTCTCTTGCAAATGGTCCTTGTTCTGCATTGATTCTCTTGCAAATGGTCTTTGTTCTGCATTGATTCTCTTGCAAATGGTCTTGTTCTGCATTGATTCTCTTGCAAATGGTCTTTGTTCTGCATTGATTCTCTTGCAAATGGTCTTTGTTCTGCATTGATTCTCTTGCAAATGGTCTTGTTCTGCATTGATTCTCTTGCAAATGGTCCTTGTTCTGCATTGATTCTCTTGCAAATGGTCTTTGTTCTGCATTGATTCTCTTGCAAATGGTCCTTGTTCTGCATTGATTCTCTTGCAAATGGTCCTTGTTCTGCATTGATTCTCTTGCAAATGGTCCTTGTTCTGCATTGATTCTCTTGCAAATGGTCCTTGTTCTGCATTGATTCTCTTGCAAATGGTCTTTGTTCTGCATTGATTCTCTTGCAAATGGTCTTGTTCTGCATTGATTCTCTTGCAAATGGTCCTTGTTCTGCATTGATTCTCTTGCAAATGGTCTTGTTCTGCATTGATTCTCTTGCAAATGGTCCTTGTTCTGCATTGATTCTCTTGCAAATGGTCTTTGTTCTGCATTGATTCTCTTGCAAATGGTCCTTGTTCTGCATTGATTCTCTTGCAAATGGTCCTTGTTCTGCATTGATTCTCTTGCAAATGGTCTTGTTCTGCATTGATTCTCTTGCAAATGGTCCTTGTTCTGCATTGATTCTCTTGCAAATGGTCCTTGTTCTGCATTGATTCTCTTGCAAATGGTCCTTGTTCTGCATTGATTCTCTTGCAAATGGTCCTTGTTCTGCATTGATTCTCTTGCAAATGGTCCTTGTTCTGCATTGATTCTCTTGCAAATGGTCCTTGTTCTGCATTGATTCTCTTGCAAATGGTCCTTGTTCTGCATTGATTCTCTTGCAAATGGTCCTTGTTCTGCATTGATTCTCTTGCAAATGGTCCTTGTTCTGCATTGATTCTCTTGCAAATGGTCCTTGTTCTGCATTGATTCTCTTGCAAATGGTCCTTGTTCTGCATTGATTCTCTTGCAAATGGTCCTTGTTCTGCATTGATTCTCTTGCAAATGGTCCTTGTTCTGCATTGATTCTCTTGCAAATGGTCCTTGTTCTGCATTGATTCTCTTGCAAATGGTCTTGTTCTGCATTGATTCTCTTGCAAATGGTTTGTTCTGCATTGATTCTCTTGCAAATGGTCCTTGTTCTGCATTGATTCTCTTGCAAATGGTCCTTGTTCTGCATTGATTCTCTTGCAAATGGTCCTTGTTCTGCATTGATTCTCTTGCAAATGGTCCTTGTTCTGCATTGATTCTCTTGCAAATGGTTTGTTCTGCATTGATTCTCTTGCAAATGGTCCTTGTTCTGCATTGATTCTCTTGCAAATGGTCTTTGTTCTGCATTGATTCTCTTGCAAATGGTCTTGTTCTGCATTGATTCTCTTGCAAATGGTCCTTGTTCTGCATTGATTCTCTTGCAAATGGTCTTTGTTCTGCATTGATTCTCTTGCAAATGGTCCTTGTTCTGCATTGATTCTCTTGCAAATGGTCTTGTTCTGCATTGATTCTCTTGCAAATGGTCTTGTTCTGCATTGATTCTCTTGCAAATGGTCTTGTTCTGCATTGATTCTCTTGCAAATGGTCCTTGTTCTGCATTGATTCTCTTGCAAATGGTCCTTTGTTCTGCATTGATTCTCTTGCAAATGGTCCTTGTTCTGCATTGATTCTCTTGCAAATGGTCCTTGTTCTGCATTGATTCTCTTGCAAATGGTCCTTGTTCTGCATTGATTCTCTTGCAAATGGTCTTGTTCTGCATTGATTCTCTTGCAAATGGTCTTTGTTCTGCATTGATTCTCTTGCAAATGGTCCTTGTTCTGCATTGATTCTCTTGCAAATGGTCCTTGTTCTGCATTGATTCTCTTGCAAATGGTCTTTGTTCTGCATTGATTCTCTTGCAAATGGTCCTTGTTCTGCATTGATTCTCTTGCAAATGGTCTTTGTTCTGCATTGATTCTCTTGCAAATGGTCTTGTTCTGCATTGATTCTCTTGCAAATGGTCTTTGTTCTGCATTGATTCTCTTGCAAATGGTCTTTGTTCTGCATTGATTCTCTTGCAAATGGTCTTGTTCTGCATTGATTCTCTTGCAAATGGTCCTTGTTCTGCATTGATTCTCTTGCAAATGGTCCTTTGTTCTGCATTGATTCTCTTGCAAATGGTCCTTGTTCTGCATTGATTCTCTTGCAAATGGTCCTTGTTCTGCATTGATTCTCTTGCAAATGGTCCTTGTTCTGCATTGATTCTCTTGCAAATGGTCTTGTTCTGCATTGATTCTCTTGCAAATGGTCTTTGTTCTGCATTGATTCTCTTGCAAATGGTCTTTGTTCTGCATTGATTCTCTTGCAAATGGTCCTTGTTCTGCATTGATTCTCTTGCAAATGGTCTTGTTCTGCATTGATTCTCTTGCAAATGGTCCTTGTTCTGCATTGATTCTCTTGCAAATGGTCTTTGTTCTGCATTGATTCTCTTGCAAATGGTCCTTGTTCTGCATTGATTCTCTTGCAAATGGTCCTTGTTCTGCATTGATTCTCTTGCAAATGGTCTTGTTCTGCATTGATTCTCTTGCAAATGGTCTTGTTCTGCATTGATTCTCTTGCAAATGGTCTTTGTTCTGCATTGATTCTCTTGCAAATGGTCCTTGTTCTGCATTGATTCTCTTGCAAATGGTCCTTGTTCTGCATTGATTCTCTTGCAAATGGTCCTTGTTCTGCATTGATTCTCTTGCAAATGGTCCTTGTTCTGCATTGATTCTCTTGCAAATGGTCCTTGTTCTGCATTGATTCTCTTGCAAATGGTCTTTGTTCTGCATTGATTCTCTTGCAAATGGTCCTTGTTCTGCATTGATTCTCTTGCAAATGGTCCTTGTTCTGCATTGATTCTCTTGCAAATGGTCTTGTTCTGCATTGATTCTCTTGCAAATGGTCTTGTTCTGCATTGATTCTCTTGCAAATGGTCCTTGTTCTGCATTGATTCTCTTGCAAATGGTCCTTGTTCTGCATTGATTCTCTTGCAAATGGTCCTTGTTCTGCATTGATTCTCTTGCAAATGGTCTTTGTTCTGCATTGATTCTCTTGCAAATGGTCCTTGTTCTGCATTGATTCTCTTGCAAATGGTCCTTGTTCTGCATTGATTCTCTTGCAAATGGTCTTGTTCTGCATTGATTCTCTTGCAAATGGTCCTTGTTCTGCATTGATTCTCTTGCAAATGGTCCTTGTTCTGCATTGATTCTCTTGCAAATGGTCCTTGTTCTGCATTGATTCTCTTGCAAATGGTCCTTGTTCTGCATTGATTCTCTTGCAAATGGTCCTTGTTCTGCATTGATTCTCTTGCAAATGGTCCTTGTTCTGCATTGATTCTCTTGCAAATGGTCCTTGTTCTGCATTGATTCTCTTGCAAATGGTCTTGTTCTGCATTGATTCTCTTGCAAATGGTCCTTGTTCTGCATTGATTCTCTTGCAAATGGTCCTTTGTTCTGCATTGATTCTCTTGCAAATGGTCCTTGTTCTGCATTGATTCTCTTGCAAATGGTCCTTGTTCTGCATTGATTCTCTTGCAAATGGTCCTTGTTCTGCATTGATTCTCTTGCAAATGGTCCTTGTTCTGCATTGATTCTCTTGCAAATGGTCCTTGTTCTGCATTGATTCTCTTGCAAATGGTCCTTGTTCTGCATTGATTCTCTTGCAAATGGTCCTTGTTCTGCATTGATTCTCTTGCAAATGGTCCTTGTTCTGCATTGATTCTCTTGCAAATGGTCCTTGTTCTGCATTGATTCTCTTGCAAATGGTCCTTGTTCTGCATTGATTCTCTTGCAAATGGTCCTTTGTTCTGCATTGATTCTCTTGCAAATGGTCCTTGTTCTGCATTGATTCTCTTGCAAATGGTCTTGTTCTGCATTGATTCTCTTGCAAATGGTCCTTGTTCTGCATTGATTCTCTTGCAAATGGTCCTTGTTCTGCATTGATTCTCTTGCAAATGGTCCTTGTTCTGCATTGATTCTCTTGCAAATGGTCCTTGTTCTGCATTGATTCTCTTGCAAATGGTCCTTGTTCTGCATTGATTCTCTTGCAAATGGTCTTTGTTCTGCATTGATTCTCTTGCAAATGGTCCTTGTTCTGCATTGATTCTCTTGCAAATGGTCCTTGTTCTGCATTGATTCTCTTGCAAATGGTCCTTGTTCTGCATTGATTCTCTTGCAAATGGTCCTTGTTCTGCATTGATTCTCTTGCAAATGGTCTTTGTTCTGCATTGATTCTCTTGCAAATGGTCCTTGTTCTGCATTGATTCTCTTGCAAATGGTCCTTGTTCTGCATTGATTCTCTTGCAAATGGTCTTGTTCTGCATTGATTCTCTTGCAAATGGTCTTGTTCTGCATTGATTCTCTTGCAAATGGTCTTGTTCTGCATTGATTCTCTTGCAAATGGTCCTTGTTCTGCATTGATTCTCTTGCAAATGGTCCTTGTTCTGCATTGATTCTCTTGCAAATGGTCCTTGTTCTGCATTGATTCTCTTGCAAATGGTCCTTGTTCTGCATTGATTCTCTTGCAAATGGTCCTTGTTCTGCATTGATTCTCTTGCAAATGGTCTTTGTTCTGCATTGATTCTCTTGCAAATGGTCCTTGTTCTGCATTGATTCTCTTGCAAATGGTCCTTGTTCTGCATTGATTCTCTTGCAAATGGTCCTTGTTCTGCATTGATTCTCTTGCAAATGGTCTTGTTCTGCATTGATTCTCTTGCAAATGGTCCTTGTTCTGCATTGATTCTCTTGCAAATGGTCCTTGTTCTGCATTGATTCTCTTGCAAATGGTCCTTGTTCTGCATTGATTCTCTTGCAAATGGTCTTTGTTCTGCATTGATTCTCTTGCAAATGGGTGTTGTTCTGCATTGATTCTCTTGCAAATGGTCCTTGTTCTGCATTGATTCTCTTGCAAATGGTCCTTTGTTCTGCATTGATTCTCTTGCAAATGGTCCTTGTTCTGCATTGATTCTCTTGCAAATGGTCCTTTGTTCTGCATTGATTCTCTTGCAAATGGCCTTTGTTCTGCATTGATTCTCTTGCAAATGGTCCTTGTTCTGCATTGATTCTCTTGCAAATGGTCTTTGTTCTGCATTGATTCTCTTGCAAATGGTCCTTGTTCTGCATTGATTCTCTTGCAAATGGTCCTTGTTCTGCATTGATTCTCTTGCAAATGGTCCTTGTTCTGCATTGATTCTCTTGCAAATGGTCCTTGTTCTGCATTGATTCTCTTGCAAATGGTCCTTGTTCTGCATTGATTCTCTTGAAAATGGCCTTTGTTCTGCATTGATTCTCTTGCAAATGGTCCTTGTTCTGCATTGATTCTCTTGCAAATGGTCCTTGTTCTGCATTGATTCTCTTGCAAATGGTCCTTGTTCTGCATTGATTCTCTTGCAAATGGTCCTTGTTCTGCATTGATTCTCTTGCAAATGGCCTTTGTTCTGCATTGATTCTCTTGCAAATGGTCCTTGTTCTGCATTGATTCTCTTGCAAATGGTCCTTGTTCTGCATTGATTCTCTTGCAAATGGCCTTGTTCTGCATTGATTCTCTTGCAAATGGTCCTTGTTCTGCATTGATTCTCTTGCAAATGGTCCTTGTTCTGCATTGATTCTCTTGCAAATGGTCCTTGTTCTGCATTGATTCTCTTGCAAATGGTCTTTGTTCTGCATTGATTCTCTTGCAAATGGTCTTTGTTCTGCATTGATTCTCTTGCAAATGGTCCTTGTTCTGCATTGATTCTCTTGCAAATGGTCCTTGTTCTGCATTGATTCTCTTGCAAATGGTCCTTGTTCTGCATTGATTCTCTTGCAAATGGTCCTTGTTCTGCATTGATTCTCTTGCAAATGGTCTTTGTTCTGCATTGATTCTCTTGCAAATGGTCTTGTTCTGCATTGATTCTCTTGCAAATGGTCCTTGTTCTGCATTGATTCTCTTGCAAATGGTCCTTGTTCTGCATTGATTCTCTTGCAAATGGTCCTTGTTCTGCATTGATTCTCTTGCAAATGGTCCTTGTTCTGCATTGATTCTCTTGCAAATGGTCCTTGTTCTGCATTGATTCTCTTGCAAATGGTCCTTGTTCTGCATTGATTCTCTTGCAAATGGTCTTTGTTCTGCATTGATTCTCTTGCAAATGGTCCTTGTTCTGCATTGATTCTCTTGCAAATGGTCCTTGTTCTGCATTGATTCTCTTGCAAATGGTCTTTGTTCTGCATTGATTCTCTTGCAAATGGTCCTTGTTCTGCATTGATTCTCTTGCAAATGGTCCTTGTTCTGCATTGATTCTCTTGCAAATGGTCCTTGTTCTGCATTGATTCTCTTGCAAATGGTCCTTGTTCTGCATTGATTCTCTTGCAAATGGTCCTTGTTCTGCATTGATTCTCTTGCAAATGGTCCTTGTTCTGCATTGATTCTCTTGCAAATGGTCCTTGTTCTGCATTGATTCTCTTGCAAATGGTCTTTGTTCTGCATTGATTCTCTTGCAAATGGTCCTTGTTCTGCATTGATTCTCTTGCAAATGGTCCTTGTTCTGCATTGATTCTCTTGCAAATGGTCCTTGTTCTGCATTGATTCTCTTGCAAATGGTCTTTGTTCTGCATTGATTCTCTTGCAAATGGTCCTTGTTCTGCATTGATTCTCTTGCAAATGGTCCTTGTTCTGCATTGATTCTCTTGCAAATGGTCCTTGTTCTGCATTGATTCTCTTGCAAATGGTCTTTGTTCTGCATTGATTCTCTTGCTAATGGACTTTGTTGTGCTGCTTGTGCATTGATTCTCTTGCAAATGGTCCTTGTTCTGCATTGATTCTCTTGAAAATGGCCTTTGTTCTGCATTGATTCTCTTGAAAATGGCCCTTGTTCTGCATTGATTCTCTTGAAAATGGCCTTTGTTCTGCATTGATTCTCTTGCAAATGGTCCTTGTTCTGCATTGATTCTCTTGCAAATGGTCTTTGTTCTGCATTGATTCTCTTGCAAATGGTCCTTGTTCTGCATTGATTCTCTTGAAAATGGCCTTGTTCTGCATTGATTCTCTTGAAAATGGCCCTTGTTCTGCATTGATTCTCTTGAAAATGGCCCTTGTTCTGCATTGATTCTCTTGAAAATGGCCCTTGTTCTGCATTGATTCTCTTGAAAATGGTCCTTGTTCTGCATTGATTCTCTTGCAAATGGTCCTTGTTCTGCATTGTCTCTGCAAATGGTCCTTGTTCTGCATTGATTCTCTTGAAAATGGCCCTTGTTCTGCATTGATTCTCTTGCAAATGGCCCTTGTTCTGCATTGATTCTCTTGAAAATGGCCTTTGTTCTGCATTGATTCTCTTGCAAATGGTCCTTGTTCTGCATTGTCTACTGCAAATGGTCCTTGTTCTGCATTGATTCTCTTGAAAATGGCCTTTGTTCTGCATTGATTCTCTTGCAAATGGTCCTTGTTCTGCATTGTCTACTGCAAATGGTCCTTGTTCTGCATTGATTCTCTTGAAAATGGCCTTTGTTCTGCATTGATTCTCTTGCAAATGGTCCTTGTTCTGCATTGATTCTCTTGCAAATGGTCCTTGTTCTGCATTGATTCTCTTGAAAATGGCCTTTGTTCTGCATTGATTCTCTTGCAAATGGTCCTTGTTCTGCATTGATTCTCTTGCAAATGGTCTTTGTTCTGCATTGATTCTCTTGCAAATGGTCCTTGTTCTGCATTGATTCTCTTGCAAATGGTCTTTGTTCTGCATTGATTCTCTTGCAAATGGTCTTTGTTCTGCATTGATTCTCTTGCAAATGGTCCTTGTTCTGCATTGATTCTCTTGCAAATGGTCTTTGTTCTGCATTGATTCTCTTGCAAATGTCCTTGTTCTGCATTGATTCTCTTGCAAATGGTCTTTGTTCTGCATTGATTCTCTTGCAAATGGTCCTTGTTCTGCATTGATTCTCTTGCAAATGGTCCTTGTTCTGCATTGATTCTCTTGCAAATGGTCCTTGTTCTGCATTGATTCTCTTGAAAATGGCCCTTGTTCTGCATTGATTCTCTTGCAAATGGCCCTTGTTCTGCATTGATTCTCTTGAAAATGGCCTTTGTTCTGCATTGATTCTCTTGCAAATGGTCCTTGTTCTGCATTGGTCCTACTGCAAATGGTCCTTGTTCTGCATTGATTCTCTTGAAAATGGCCTTTGTTCTGCATTGATTCTCTTGCAAATGGTCCTTGTTCTGCATTGGTCCTACTGCAAATGGTCCTTGTTCTGCATTGATTCTCTTGAAAATGGCCTTTGTTCTGCATTGATTCTCTTGCAAATGGTCCTTGTTCTGCATTGATTCTCTTGCAAATGGTCCTTGTTCTGCATTGATTCTCTTGAAAATGGCCTTTGTTCTGCATTGATTCTCTTGCAAATGGTCCTTGTTCTGCATTGATTCTCTTGCAAATGGTCTTTGTTCTGCATTGATTCTCTTGCAAATGGTCCTTGTTCTGCATTGATTCTCTTGCAAATGGTCTTTGTTCTGCATTGATTCTCTTGCAAATGGTCTTTGTTCTGCATTGATTCTCTTGCAAATGGTCCTTGTTCTGCATTGATTCTCTTGCAAATGGTCTTTGTTCTGCATTGATTCTCTTGCAAATTGTCCTTGTTCTGCATTGATTCTCTTGCAAATGGTCTTTGTTCTGCATTGATTCTCTTGCAAATGGTCCTTGTTCTGCATTGATTCTCTTGCAAATGGTCCTTGTTCTGCATTGATTCTCTTGCAAATGGTCCTTGTTCTGCATTGATTCTCTTGCAAATGGTCCTTGTTCTGCATTGATTCTCTTGCAAATGGTCTTTGTTCTGCATTGATTCTCTTGCAAATGGTCTTTGTTCTGCATTGATTCTCTTGCAAATGGTCCTTGTTCTGCATTGATTCTCTTGCAAATGGTCCTTGTTCTGCATTGATTCTCTTGCAAATGGTCCTTGTTCTGCATTGATTCTCTTGCAAATGGTCCTTGTTCTGCATTGATTCTCTTGCAAATGGTCCTTGTTCTGCATTGATTCTCTTGCAAATGGTCCTTGTTCTGCATTGATTCTCTTGCAAATGGTCTTTGTTCTGCATTGATTCTCTTGCAAATGGTCCTTGTTCTGCATTGATTCTCTTGCAAATGGTCCTTGTTCTGCATTGATTCTCTTGCAAATGGTCTTTGTTCTGCATTGATTCTCTTGCAAATGGTCCTTGTTCTGCATTGATTCTCTTGCAAATGGTCCTTGTTCTGCATTGATTCTCTTGCAAATGGTCTTTGTTCTGCATTGATTCTCTTGCAAATGGTCCTTGTTCTGCATTGATTCTCTTGCAAATGGTCCTTGTTCTGCATTGGTCCTACTGCAAATGGTCTTTGCTGCCAGCCTTTGTCTTCTGTAAATTTTACGGAATTGTTGCGGTCTGGCGAGTCCGAGTGAACCTATAAAAATCTGCTAAATGCCTGCGTGGAAATGTCCTCTAAGTACTTTACCCACTGTGGTACGAGTGCACTCTGAGGCTCTTGCCTCGGCTGATTGCTCTGCCGCTGCATTTTCGATGACGCACAAAGGGGATTAGTAAGAGGAGAACGGGGAGAGGAGAAAGGGGAGAAAGGCAGAGCAGAGCTTAAAGGAAAACGAGGATTTGAACCGGAATAATTCTATTTATAGTCACTGCAACTGTTCTCAACTTGACTCGCATCTTCTTGAATATCTGCTTCGTCTGAAGCATCTTTTTGTGATGGCAAGGTATAATTAAAGAAGATTTGAATGATTTAATAGATACGAGTAGATGATGGATAGATTAATAAGCCACCCAGCAGCCATTGAAGAAACTCGCTGTCTATCACGCCATAAGGTCGGTCGTGACGCATGCAGCCCTGCTCTGTCTCAATCCAATCTGATCAGCTATGCAATTGCGTGACAGATTCTTCACGGGCAAAGCAGCTGTGCGCAGCGTAAAAGACGATTGCTGAAAGAAAAGTGCAAAAAGTGAAAAGGAAGAAAAGAAAATATGAGAAATATTCTCCAATCTGGTAGATTAGCGCTCGTGAATGAGAATGCTTCTGTGTCGTATCGCGCGACTCAGCGGGTGTACATTGAGTACACTAGCTGTTTTATTTTTATCGATTGACTGACAATGCTTCATTGAGCGTGACTAGTGTGTGCGTTCTTTTAAAACCCTTGTGCTTTTATGCATCAATTATTCTTACGTTCGCTTGTACCAAAAATATAAAAGTCGTCTAGTGAGCTCAGAGCTCAATACTTTTGGTTTCTCGCACTAACCACTATATAGAGTTGTTTTATTCTGTACTTCTTGAAGCCGCCTTTTGTACTTTTCGATGCTTTTCTGTCAGCGTGCGCTTCCTCAAGTTGAAAGATGGATTGCGCGTTTTCAATTTTTATAAATTTTTTTTTTCACTGGCTCGGCGATTGAAGGGGGTCATTGGGTCGAATAATGGATTGGCATTTTATGATGTACTCGCAGGTACCTATGACTGTTCTTTACGTAATATTTGATTATTGGTAATTTTAACAAATTGGACTGAATATATTTTGTTTAAATAAGTGGAATCGTATTTTATATTAGAAGCAATGCTTTTGTGAAAGGAGTGATTATCTTGTTTCTATGCAGTGAACATGAATTGCCACTAAGATCATGGCGTTAAAATCTCCAGTAGGGAGATGAGAGATTGTCTCCAATCTGGTAGATTAGACGGCCTGCTCTTCTTCATCCTCCTCGAATGCCTCCTCCTCGGCTGTGGCGTCCTGGTACTGCTGGTACTCGGAGATCAGATCGTTCATGTTGCTCTCGGCCTCCGTGAACTCCATCTCGTCCATGCCTTCGCCAGTGAACCAGTGCAGGAAGGCCTTGCGCCTGAACATGGCGGTGAACTGCTCGGAGATTCGGCGGAACAGCTCCTGGATGGCCGTGTTGTTGCCTGCCGGTGCGCGGGGGGCTTTAGCTTCGGCTCTAGCTGGCGGGACTGAGGCTCTCGGGCAGGGCGGGGAGGGAGGAGGGGCTCTGGGGCAGGGCGGAGAGGGAGGAGGGGCTCTGGGCAGGGCGGAGAGGGAGGAGGGGCTCTGGGCAGGGCGGAGAGGGAGGAGGGGCTCTGGGGCAAAGCGGAGAGGGAGAAGGGGGCAGAGCGGGGAGAAAGAACGGGCTCTGGGGCAGAGCGGGAAGGGAGGGGGCTCTGGGGCAGAGCGGGGAGAAAGAAGGGGCTCTGGGAAAGAGCGGGGAGGAAGGAGGGGCTCTGGGGCAGAGCGGGGAGGGAGGAGGGGCTATGGGGCAGAGCGGGGAGAAGGAAGGGGCTCTGGGGAAGAGCGGGGAGGGGGAGGGGATCTGGGGCAAAGTGGGGAGGGAGGGGGCTCTGGGGCAGAGCGGGGAGAAGGAAGGGGCTCTGGGGCAAAGCGGGGAGGGGGAGGGAGGGGGGCTCTGGGCAAAGCGGGGAGGGAGGAGGCGCTCTGGGGCAGAGCGGGAATCAAGGAGGGGCTCTGGGGCAGAGCGGTTTGGGAGGAGGCCGAGTGGGGAGGGAGAAAGGGCTTTGGGGGCATCGAAAGTAATTGAGAAGGAAAGCATTAAAAAGTGGAAGGCTGTCTTTCTATGGAATTTGGCATCCTCTGTCTTGAAAATGAACAAAAGTGCGCCCCAGACCTACCAATGAAAGTGACAGACATTTTGAGTCCCCTTGGAGGGACGTCGCACACAGCGGTCTTGACGCTGTTCGGTATCCATTCAACAAAGTACGAGCTGTTCTTATTCCTGGCATTGAGCAGCTGCTCCTCAACTTCCTTCATTGACATTCGGCCGCGGAAGACGGCAGCGACGGTGAGGTAGCGGCCGTGCCGGGGGTCGCACGCGGCCATCATGTTCTTGGCGTCGAACATCTGCTGTGTGAGCTCCGGGACAGTCAGGGCTCTGTACTGTGCACCGCCCCGGCTGGTCAGCGGAGCGAAGCCGGGCATGAAGAAGTGCAGCCGCGGGAACGGCACCAGATTCACGGCCAGCTTGCGCAGGTCGGCGTTCAGCTGGCCAGGGAAACGGAAGCTGGTGGTGACGCCGGACATGGCGGCGCTCACCAGGTGGTTCAGATCGCCGTAGGTCGGCGTGCTCAGCTTCAGTGTGCGGAAGCAGATGTCGTACAGGGCCTCGTTGTCGATGCAGAACGTCTCGTCGCTGCTCTCGACCAGCTGGTGGACGGACAGGGTGGCGTTGTAGGGCTCGACAACCACCTCGGATACTTTTGGCGAGGGCACCACGCTGAAGGTGTTCATGATGCGGTCGGGATATTCCTCCCGAATGCGGGACATTAGCAGCGTTCCCAGGCCCGAGCCGGTGCCACCGCCTGCGGTGTTTCAAACAGATTGCTTAAGAGTAATTAAAGCTGATAAATGTACGCAATGCTCTACTGACAGTAAGTAGAGCTGAGAAGTTTTTCAATTACTCGTAAATGCATGTATCAATAGTATCTACACCATTGGGAACCGATTAATGCATTTGCAGATCTATGCGCCCAGTCTTTGCAAGACCATGGGACTATAGATCCCCGAGGATCTGCAGAAACTTGCGGAATTTTAGTGATATAAATCAACAGAGATCTATAAATAGAAATCTACAGAGATATATAAATAGAAATCTACAGAGATATATAAATAGAAATCTACTGAGATATATGAATAGAAATCTACAGAGATCTATAAATAGAAATCTACTGAGATATATGAATAGAAATCGACAGAGATCTATAAATAGAAATCTACAGAGATATATAAATAGAAATCTACTGAGATATATGAATAGAAATCTACAGAGATCTATAAATAGAAATCTACAGAGATATGTAACTAGAAATCTACAGAGATATAAAAATAGAAATCTACAGAGACCTATCCAGGACCTACTAGAATGCGTGAGGATTTTTAGACATCAACGGGATCAATTTGAACAATCCTTCCTCCAGCTCCCCCCTCGAGTCTCACTCACCGAGCGAGTGGCACAGCTGAAAGCCCTGCAGGCAGTCGCAGGCTTCGCTCTCCTTGCGCACCACATCAATGAGAGAGTCCACCAGCTCGGCACCCTCAGTGTAGTGACCCTTGGCCCAGTTGTTGCCGGCGCCGCTCTGGCCGAATACGAAATTGTCCGGCCGGAATAGCTGTCCGAACGGGCCAGACCGGACACTGTCCATGGTGCCGGGCTCCAGGTCTACTAGAACTGACCGCGGAACATATCGACCGCCTGCGGCTTCGTTATAATAAACATTGATGCGCTCCAGCTGCAGGTCCGAGTCTCCGTGGTAGGCGCCGCTCTGGTCTATGCCGTGCTCGTCTGAGATCACCTCCCAGAACTGGCGTTGGGGATCGGGGATAGGGATTTAAGTTGATTGCCGATAGACAGTTCCCGATAGACAGTTCCCGATAGACAGTTCCCGATAGACAGTTCCCGATAGACAGTTCCCGATAGACAGTTCCCGATAGACAGTTCCCGATAGACAGTTCCCGATAGACAGTTCCCGATAGACAGTTCCCGATAGACAGTTCCCGATAGACAGTTCCCGATAGACAGTTCCCCATAGACAGTTCCCGATAGACAGTTCCCCATAGACAGTCAACTCACCTTCGATCCAATCTGGTTTCCGCACTGACCAACCTGAATGTGCACAATTTCTCTCATGCTGCCGTTACGATCTATTGCTTTCAAGTCAAATAAAATTCAAAAAGACGCCCTCGATAAAAGACGCGCAATGCCCGAAGTGGTTTGTTTGTGCTTCACGAAGCATTTGAGAATTATATTTATGCATGTGATAGCAATCAAAGTCCACAGAGGTGCAATATACAGAGAGACAGAGGTGCACAGAAACGATAGGGAAAATTGGGCTCAGCACGAGGCTATTTCAACAAAAGTACCCAAGCCCCCTGTACCTGCGCTTCGATAAGCTTGCTGACTCACCAGCCGACTGACTTGCCTCAGCGATAAGCGAACCGATAGAAGGGAGGGGCTGACCCGAGCATGCGGTGCGGCTCGCCTGGGCTCACTGGGTGACGCATCGGGCGGGGCCTCCCATATGACTGTTGCCTGTTTTTATGCCTGCTATCTGTCCATCTACCTATCTACCTATCTATCTATCTATCTATCTATCTATCTATCTATCTATTTATCTATCTATCTATCTATCTATCTATCTATCTATCTATCTATCTATCTATCTATCTATCTATCTATCTATCTATCTATCTATCTATCTATCTATCTATCTATCTATCTATCTATCTATCTATCTATCTATCTATCTATCTATCTATCTATCTATCTATCTATCTATCTATCTATCTATCTATCTATCTATCTATCTATCTATCTATCTATCTATCTATCTATCTATCTATCTATCTATCATCTATATATCTATCGCTTTTTGTTTCATGATGCTTCTTTTATGTTTTACATGGCGCTTGTTTTTATGTTACATGGCGCATCTTTTATGTATTACATGACGCTTCTTTTATGTATTACATGACGCTTCTTTTATGTATTACATGACTCTTCTTTTATTTTTATATGATGTTTCTTTTTTTATTCGACAAGTCGCCTCCTTTTTCTTGTTCTATCTTTAGCTATATACTAGACCTAAATATATAGCGCCAGTCACGAGGGTAATCAAGCGAACCAATCAAAGGAATGAAAACGCATATGGATAAAGTCAAAGCGGATACAGAATAGGTCTGCATCTAGATGTATTTACGATTTAATGCGAAATGCGAGATATGAATTCTACAAATTTGATGCAGAAGTGTGAGTCACTTATAAATACATGAGCTAAATATAGCAGGATTCTGATCAAAACAGGACACAGATGGATTAAAAACATTTATTCACGAATATTATTACAATACAAGGGTTTGCAGAGGCAATATACAATGCAATAGCACAAGATGCCGAACATGAACTATATCGTTGTTAAAGACCGGAGAAGTACTAATATTGAAACAAAATTTTATTGTTTATTCAATAATGAGCAACGTTATACAACAAAAAAGATTTTGCCTATGCAGAAAAAAGTTTCATTTATAGGTTTTTTATTTTTCTTTAACATTTCCGGCAGCAATGTTTCGGGATAAATAAATGCAGCTAATGTTTAAATTTTTCCATTAGAGAAACTGGGCTCATTAAATTAAATGTAAGCTGGAGCAGAACCAAGTCAAAATATTTTTCTTTTTTATTTCCCCATTAACATACTAACCTTTGCTCATGAACACCAATTAATAACATTTAAATTTTCTTAGAGATAGAGCTAGGTAAAATACTTTATGAATAGGTAAGAAGAGTTGAACAAGTAACAAATGAATTAGGAGAGTTCAAATGAATTAGGAGATTATATAATTGACAAACTACTTACTTCGATTTCAATCTATATAGCGGCTAATGATAAATTAGAAAGAGTACCAATTAAAAATGTTTTAAATAGCATGAATATAACAAAAACTAATGCATAATTGCATCAGCATTACTTGCGGAATAAAATATTTGAAAATGTTGTGACTATTAAAGTCGTTTCTAAAGTAGTCCCTAGTAACTGAAAATTTACATATACTTCAGCTCTGAAATATTTATTATCTTAAAGGATTTTAAACACTCGAGTTGCTGTATCTTAATAGCAATATTTCTTAATAAGCATCAGCGTGCAGTTGTTATGATTTTTATCACTATAGAGTTATGAAATTCAAGAAGATATTTTATAGGTAAGGGACTATAAAATCCTAATTTTTAGCACAAAAATTCATATATTAATTCACTGTTTTATATTATAAAAATCCTATATACTAAAAATGAGTTGTCTGTATGTGGGTAGGTATGCGATAGATTTCAGAAAAAATGGCTCAACCGATTTTCTTCAAACTTGCACCATTCGATCAGAAATTTTCCTGGGACGGTACATGCATCTTGGCTAAAAAATTGCTCAATGTTAAAGGGATTAAATATTCGAAAAACATGCTTTTTTGCAAAGGTCACGCAAAATTTTCGACTTGAGATGCATTGTAAGAATGCTAGAGAAAAAACTGACTGACTGAATTCCGATTGTGATAAAGATTGCATCACAACAAGTAGAAAACAGTGCCGAAGAAATGCACACACGACATGATTTAGATTGCGTAACCATATTGCTAACTTGAAGTGAGACTGATACTGGCTGACTGAGAAATTGATTATGTCATAACTTTTTACTCCAATTGACTTGCTGTAAGAATTGAATTATAAGGGCCACAATTCATGTTCTCCAATTGAAAAGAGATAGCCCTGATGCGAACAGACTGGAATGCTAATATAGCGACCTGGGTTCGAATCTTAGTAGTGCAAAAAGATTTTTTTATTAAAACACCTTAAAAACACAACAAAACTGCTAAACATCAAAGAAGCGCAATGTCAAACATAGAAGAGCCAACATATCGAACATAAAAGAGTTACCATGTCAAACATAGAAGAGCCACCATGTCAAACATAAAAGACCCACCATGTCAAACATAAAAGAGCCACCATTTCGAACATTAAAGAGCCACCATTTCGAACATTAACGAGCCACCATTTTGAACATTAAAGAGCCACCATGTCAAACAATTAGGAGCCACCATGTCAAACATTAAAGAGCCACCATGTCGAACATAAAAGAGCCACCATGTCGAACATAAAAGAGCCACCATGTCAAACATATATGTGACTTTATGTCAAACATTAAAGAGCCACCATGTCGAACGTTAAAGTGCCACCATGTGTAACATAAAAGAGCTACATCATGAAGAACATTAAAGAGCCACCATGTTAAACATAAATCTGGCATGATGTCAAACATTAAAGTGCCACCATATCGAACATTAAAGAGCCACCATGTCAAACATAAAAGAGCAACCATGTCGAACATTAAAGAGCCACCATGTCGAACATTAAAGAGCCAGCATGTCAAACATTAAAGAGCAACCATGACAAACATTAAAGAGCCACCATGTCAAACATTAAAGAGCCACCATGTCAAAAATTAAAGAGCCACTACGTCAAACATTAAAGAGCCACCATGTCGAACATTAAAAAGCCACTATGTCAAACATTAAAGAGCCATCATGTCAAACATTAAAGAGCCACCACGTCAAACATTAAAGAGCCACTATGTCAAACATTAAAGAGCCATCATGTCAAACATTAAAGAGCCACCACGTCAAACATTAAAGAGCCACCATGTCGAACATAAAAGAGCCACCATGTGAAACATACACGTGACTCAATCTCAAACAGTAAAGAGCCACTATGTCAAACATAAAAGAACTACCATGTCAGACATAAAAGAGCCACCATGTCAAATTTACAAAAGCCATCATGTCAAACATAAAACAGCCACATATACGTGACTTAATGTCAAACCTTAAGGAGCCACCATGTCAAACATTAAAGAGCCACCATGTCGAACATTAAAGAGCCACCATGTAAAATACAAAAGAGCTACCATGTAAAATATAAAAGAACCATCATGTCAAACGTGTACGTGACTCAATGTCAAACATTAAAGAGCCACCATGTCGAACATTAAAGAGCCACCATGTCAAACATAAAAGAGTCACCATGCCAAACATAAAAGAGCCACCATTTTAAACATATACGTGACTCCATGTCAAACATTAAAGCGCCATCATGTCAAACGTATACGTGACTCAATGTCAAACATTAAAGAGCCAAATGTCAAACAACTTAGCCACCATGTCAAACAAAGAAGAGACACCATGTCAAACATAAAAGAGCCACCATGGCGAACATTAAAGAGCCACCATGTCAAACATAGAAGAGACACCATGTCAAACATAAAGAGCCACCATGTAAAATATAAAAGAGCTACCATGTAAAATATAAAAGGGCCATCATGTCAAACATTTACGTGACTCAATGTCAAACATTAAAGAGCCACCATGTCGAACATTAAAGAGCCACCATGTTAAACATAAAAGAGCCACCATGCCAAACATAAAAGAGCCACCATGTCAAACATATACGTGACTCCATGTCAAACATTAAAGCGCCATCATGTCAAACATATATGTGACTGCATGTCAAACATAAAAGAGCCACCATGTCAAACAACTAAGCCACCATGTCAAACAAAGAAGAGACACCATGTCAAACATAGAAGAGCCATCATGTCAAACATAACAGAGACAACATTTCAAACGTAAAAGGGCCGCCATGGTAAACATAGAAGAGCCACTATGTCAACATTAAAGAGCCACGTTTTTAAACATAAAAGAGACACCGTTTCAAACATAAAAGAAGTTTCATGCCAAACAAAATTTAGCCACTATAAATCTAAGGAAATTGTTGCACTAGCTACTTTCTCTGGTGGATGCTTGCTATTTAAGGATGGATACTTGCTATCAAGGGGATGCTTGCTATCGGAAGGATGCTTGCTACTGGGGTAACTTGCTATTGGGAGATGCTTGCTCTTGGGGGTGGAGGGTACTTGCTATCTAAGAGGGGGCTGCTAGATATCTATAAGGTCTCTTTGTATCCAGGTTAATGCTTGCTATCCGGGGTTGCTTGCGGTCTGGGGGATGCTTGCTATCTGGGGATGCTTGCTATCAGGGGTTGCTTGCAGTCTGGGGGATGCTTACTATCTGGGGTCTGGGGATGCTTGCTATCTGGGGGATGCTTGCTATCTGGGGTTGCTTGCTATCGGGGAGATGCTTGCTATCTGGGGGATGCTTGCAGTCTGGAGGATTTCGCTATTTGGGGATCGATGCTTGAATGCTTTCTGAGGATGCTTGCTGTCTTGGGAGGTTTTGTTTTTAGAGGGAATGTCTGTTGTTTTTTATGAAGGCTTTATTTTGCTGTCTATTTGTTATTTGTAAAGAACAAGGATTCTATCCAGATGTCCCCCATCGGGAGGCGAAGATTGCTAGTATCTTCTAGAAATCAATCCTAAATGGAAAATTTATCCTCTATATTTCATACAGACATAGTACATTCATAAATATTATGTGTATCTATAAACATAGAAAAAAGAAGCATCTCAGTTTATATTTTACCCAGCAAAATGCATTAAGCTATTATGGTCTATCCATTATATTATCTAATTGACAGTAGACTACCTGAATTGTTGAATTATATTGAGGATTTCCTCTAAAGTATTTAGTGAAGTACTATTTATTTTATTCGATTTTTAAAATAAGACAATTATTATTTAAGTACATCTGCGCATATGAGATAAAAAGGAAATACTTTCCAATCCAGAAGAAAAAGCAGACCATCTCGCAGTCGGAGACTGTCACCACGGAGTCCTTGATCGACCTGGTCGACGACCGGTGGCCTCTCAGCGACATTGCTGTCGACGCAGCGCCGACATCGACTGACGTTGCCGAAGTCGACGAAGACGCCGACGACATTGAAGAGGATGGAACTGACGTCGATCGGCGGCCGCTGGTGCCGCCACGCGATGGCGTCGGGTGCGGCGACGAAATCGATGAGAACGTCGACGGCGGCGGCGACGTCGAGCTTCGCGGCCACCGCCGTCTCTGGCGAGGTCGTCAGGCTTTGCGAAATCGGCGTCATCACCGACGACTTCTGGCTGGCTGCCCCTTGACCGCCGCCGTCGCTACCGCCACGCCACGGCCACCATCGCTACCATAGTCCTGCTCGCCACTGCCGCTGCCTACGCTCTGCACCGATCGAACTCGGCTGCGACCTCAGCGACGGCTTCTCAGCGGACGCTGCCAGCCGAGGCCGCCTGTTCGAGCATCAGCGTGCAGTCCGTCTGGCGTCGGGTGTTCCCGCGGCTGAGCACTGGCGGCCCGCTGCGCCTGCTGGACGTCAATCAAGACGGCGTGCCGGATGTGATTCTCACGTTTGGCCAAGGTGATTTGTTATATTGCATAACTGCTCCAATAAATAATTTTAGATGTTTCCATGGCAACATCCCTCTGTCACCATAGCAACAGCCGTTTTATATATCACGCAAAATCTACCCGTGCTACCATGGCAATACACCCGTGTCATATTGACATTCTAAAATCATTATCGACATCTGGGTTGTCATAGCAACCTCAGGTTTCCATAGCAACCGTCCCGCGTCCTCAAAGAAGTTAATATTACTCCAACTTCGATCCCAGACTTCGACAGGTTGGTACCGATGGGTGCTGATTGCTCAGATTCGACAACGCCGGCCTCAGCCTGCGCAGGCGGCATCGAAGCTCTGGACGGCGCCACCGGGCGGACCATCTGGCGGAGCCGACTGGAGCAGCGACCGATGGCCGTCAGCTGCGAGGCCGACCTCAACAAGGACGGCCTGCCGGACTGCCTGGTTGGCGGACGCGGCGGGGTGAGTCTGATGTTTATTGCTGACTGAGTCTGATGTTTATTGCTGACTGAGTCTGATGTTTATTGCTGACTGAGTCTGATGTTTATTGCTGACTGAGTCTGATGTTTATTGCTGACTGAGTCTGATGTTTATTGCTGACTGAGTCTGATGTTTATTGCTGACTGAGTCTGATGTTTATTGCTGACTGAGTCTGATGTTTATTGCTGACTGAGTCTGATGTTTATTGCTGACTGAGTCTGATGTTTATTGCTGACTGAGTCTGATGTTTATTGCTGACTGAGTCTGATGTTTATTGCTGACTGAGTCTGATGTTTATTGCTGACTGAGTCTGATGTTTATTGCTGACTGAGTCTGATGTTTATTGCTGACTGAGTCTGATGTTTATTGCTGACTGAGTCTGATGTTTATTGCTGACTGAGTCTGATGTTTATTGCTGACTGAGTCTGATGTTTATTGCTGACTGAGTCTGATGTTTATTGCTGACTGAGTCTGATGTTTATTGCTGACTGAGTCTGATGTTTATTGCTGACTGAGTCTGATGTTTATTGCTGCCTGAGGCTGCTGTTTATTGCTGACTGAGGCTGCTGTTTATTGCTGCCTGAGGCTGCTGTTTGGGCCTTTCGCACGGAAATTGGCCCACGATTTGTTGGGCGATTCAAGACCAACCAAAGCACAAGGCATGGACTCTGCTTTGCATACAATGCCCTCAGCTGTTGTCCGCCCATGATGCGGCAACGGGCGCCCGCCTCTGGCGCTCGCTGGTCACCCGAGGCCGCAAGGCTTACTTCACCGCGCAGCCCATCGGCGACGTGGACGACGACGGGGTGCCGGATTTTGTTCAGACGAGGGGCGGTGGAGGCGACGACCTTGACGAACTGCCGCCCAAGGGCGAACTGCTACTGCTGTCGGGCGCTACCGGGGCGGAGACGGCCTGGCAGTATGTCCCGGACAGGCGGCCGGTCCACCTGCCGCCACAAATTGTTCGGCTGGCCGACAATGGACGCGGCAGTGATGACGGATCAAGAAGGATTCTATTTTCAACTGGCGGCGACTTTGAAGACGGTGACCGACAAGGCGGGGCGCTGTACCTGCTGCGATTGAAGACTTTCCTGCTTTCTGGAGAGGCAGCTAAGGTATGCGGCAGTGGGTGTAGCAGTGGCAATAGCAGTGGCAGTAGCAGTGGTAGTAGCAGTGGCAGTAGCAGTGGCAGTAGCAGTGGCAGTGGCAGTAGCAGTGGCAGTGGCAGTGGCAGTAGCAGTGGCAGTAGCAGTGGCAGTGGCAGTAGCAGTAGCAGTAGCAGTGGCAGTAGCAATGGCAGTAGCAGTGGCAGTGGCGGTGGCAGTAGCAGTGGCAGTGGCAGTGGCAGTAGCAGTGGCAGTGGCAGTAGCAGTGGCAGTAGCAGTAGCAGTGGCAGTAGCAGTGGCAGTGGCAGTGGCAGCGGCAGTGGCAGTGGCAGTAGCAGTGGCAGTGGCAGTAGCAGTGGCAGTGGCAGTGGCAGTAGCAGTAGCAGTGGCAGTGGCAGTAGCAGTAGCAGTAGCAGTGGCAGTAGCAGTGGCAGTGGCGGCGGCAGTAGCAGTAGCAGTGGCAGTGGCAGTGGCAGTGGCAGTGGCAGTGGCAGTGGCAGTGGCAGTAGCAGTGGCAGTAGCTGTGGCAGTAGCAGTAGCAGTGGCAGTAGCAGTGGCAGTGGCAGTGGCAGCGGCAGTGGCAGTGGCAGTGGCAGTAGCAGTGGCAGTGGCAGCGGCAGTGGCAGTGGCAGCGGCAGTGGCAGAAAATCTCCAAGAATTTTTTAGGGTCTTCCCCGCATCAATCTAACGTTACCGTGTCCATACGAAGTCTTTCAAAGATTAGTAGTACTCAGCAACCGTATCTGCCAACCTCCTGTGCATTATCTGCCCCATCTGCTGTAGAAACCAGAGCTCGGTACAGAAGAAATAGTACATGTAGGTCCGGTCCAGCAGCTCAGAAGCATTTTCTAAGCATACTGCATGCTTTCTAAATCCTGTGCTTCTAGAAGCGAGTTCTCTCTCGGGAAATATTTTTTCGCAGCAAGGGAAGGATTCTTGCATCTCGCGAGGCATGCCTAGCTAACTATTTTTCGGCTTATCTAAAGAAGCCATGCTTGCTTCTCTTGTCCAAGCCATAGCACAGATGCACTTAACGCATATAGGCTTGGCCAGTTTCCTGCTTACAACATTTCAGCTTTCCTTCTATCAAATTTATGACTCAAAGCCTTACGAATAACAGAAGCCCCAACGCTTATTGCTATAGAAGACTGGGGATTGACTGCCAAGTATTGAGCTTTTCCCGCCTGAATATCTTCTAAACAGGGCCGTCAGCCAGATTAGCCATTGCACTCACTGCAAGCAGCTTGTTGCAGCCAGCTTCTAGCAGCAGTCACAGGGACCCTCATTGCTGGCGCCCCCTCTGTAGCTGGCGCCCCCTCTGTAGCTGGCGCCCCTCTCTGTAGCTGGCGCCTCTCTCTGTAGCTGGCACCCTTTCTGTAGCTGGCGCCCCTCTCTGTAGCTGGCGCCCCTCTCTGTAGCTGGCGCCTCTCTCTGTAGCTGGCACCCTTTCTGTAGCTGGCGCCCCTCTCTGTAGCTGGCGCCCCTTCTGTAGCTGGCGCCCCTCTCTGTAGCTGGTGCCCCTGCTGTAGCTGGTGCCCCTCTCTGTAGCTGGCGCCCTTTCTGTAGCTGGCGCCCCTTCTGTAGCTGGCGCCCCTCTCTGTTGCTGGCGCCCCTCTCTGTAGCTAGCGCCCTTTCTGTAGCTGGCGCCCTTTCTGTAGCTGGCGCCTCTCCTGTAGCTGGCGCCCCTCCTGTAGCTGGCGCCCCTTCTGTAGTTGGCGCCCCTCTCTGTAGCTGGCGTCCCTTCAGAAGATATTTAGCTCAAATGGCTAGAAAATCCCTTGTGGTGAAAATTTGCGGCTGGCCAAGAGCTACAAATACTGAGAAGAATTTCCGACATAGGCCAGAATATTATCGTATGTTGTCCACTATTAGTAGGAAAAAAGATATATAAAAATTTATTTTATTTATTTATTAAAATTTGAATACCTTTCGGCAGACCGCCCCCGTCATATCAGGCGTGTCGCACAAAGGCCCGCTAGGCGGCCCGGCCACCCTGGCCGATTTAAACTCGGACAGCCGGCCGGAGCTGATCCTGCCGCTGCTCAACGGCTCCGTGATGGCCGCTGATGTTACGCATCTTTTCGGTAGCCAAAGGCGCGTGCGGTCAACCGTTTGGCGCGCAGATTTGCCCGGTAGCGTCAAAGGCGCGGAGGTTCGGTGGGCCCTGGCGCCGGGATTCTTCAGCCAAGACCGGGTGCCGGACTTTTTTGTGCAATACTGCGTGGGGCCTGGATATCCGGTCTACAGGAGTCAGAGAGTGAGTGCGGGAGTGCTGTTGGTCACTCTGTTAATCCTGAATGTCACTCTGTTGATTCTAAATGTAGTACACTAAGTTTGAATCCTGGTGTCGCTCTGTTGATCCTGATATCACTCTGTTGATCCTGACGTCACTCTGTTGATCCTGACGTCACTCTGTTGATCCTGACGTCACTCTGTTGATCCTGACGTCACTCTGTTGATCCTGACGTCACTCTGTTGATCCTGATGTCACTCTGTTGATCCTAATGTCACTCTGTTGATCCTGACGTCACTCTGTTGATCCTGACGTCACTCTGTTGATCCTGATGTCACTCTGTTGATCCTGACGTCACTCTGTTGATCCTGATGTCACTCTGTTGATCCTGACGTCACTCTGTTGATCCTGATGTCACTCTGTTGATCCTAATGTCACTCTGTTGATCCTGATGTCACTCTGTTGATCCTGATGTCACTCTGTTGATCCTGACGTCACTCTGTTGATCCTGATGTCACCCTGTTGATCCTGATGTCACCCTGTTGATCCTGATGTCACTCTGTTGATCCCGATGTCACCCTGTTGATCCTGATGTCACTCTGTTGATCCTGATGTCACTCTGTTGATCCTGACGTCACTCTGTTGATCCTGACGCCACTCTGTTGATCCTGATGTCACTCTGTTGATCCTGATGTCACTCTGTTATTCCTAATGTCACTCTGTTGATCCTGATATCACTCTGTTGATCCTGACGTCACTCTGTTGATCCTGACGTCACTCTGTTGATCCTGATGTCACTCTGTTGATCCTGACGTCACTCTGTTGATCCTAATGTCACTCTGTTGATCCTGATGTCACTCTGTTGATCCTGACGTCACTCTGTTGATCCTAATGTCACTCTGTTGATCCTGATGTCACTCTGTTGATCCTGATGTCACTCTGTTGATCCTGACGTCACTCTGTTGATCCTGATGTCACCCTGTTGATCCTGATGTCACTCTGTTGATCCCGATGTCACCCTGTTGATCCTGATGTCACTCTGTTGATCCTGATGTCACTCTGTTGATCCTGACGTCACTCTGTTGATCCTGACGCCACTCTGTTGATCCTGATGTCACTCTGTTGATCCTGATGTCACTCTGTTATTCCTAATGTCACTCTGTTGATCCTGATGTCACTCTGTTGATCCTAATGTCACTCTGTTGATCCTGATGTCACTCTGTTGATCCTGACGTCACTCTGTTGATCCTGATATCACTCTGTTGATCCTGACGTCACTCTGTTGATCCTGACGTCACTCTGTTGATCCTGACGTCACTCTGTTGATCCTGACGTCACTCTGTTGATCCTGACGCCACTCTGTTGATCCTGATGTCACTCTGTTGATCCTGACGCCACTCTGTTGATCCTGATGTCACTCTGTTGATCCTGATGTCACTCTGTTATTCCTAATGTCACTCTGTTGATCCTGATGTCACTCTGTTGATCCTAATGTCACTCTGTTGATCCTGATGTCACTCTGTTGATCCTGACGTCACTCTGTTGATCCTGATATCACTCTGTTGATCCTGACGTCACTCTGTTGATCCTGACGTCACTCTGTTGATCCTGACGTCACTCTGTTGATCCTGACGTCACTCTGTTGATCCTGACGCCACTCTGTTGATCCTGATGTCACTCTGTTGATCCTGACGCCACTCTGTTGATCCTGATGTCACTCTGTTGATCCTGACGTCACTCTGTTGATCCTGATGTCACCCTGTTGATCCTGATGTCACTCTGTTGATCCTGATGTCACTCTGTTGATCCTGATGTCACTCTGTTATTCCTAATGTCACTCTGTTGATCCTGATGTCACTCTGTTGATCCTAATGTCACTCTGTTGATCCTGATGTCACTCTGTTGATCCTGACGTCACTCTGTTGATCCTGACGTCACTCTGTTGATCCTGACGTCACTCTGTTGATCCTGATGTCACCCTGTTGATCCTGATGTCACTCTGTTATTCCTAATGTCACTCTGTTGATCCTGACGTCACTCTGTTGATCCTGACGCCACTCTGTTGATCCTGATGTCACTCTGTTGATCCTGATGTCACTCTGTTATTCCTAATGTCACTCTGTTGATCCTGATATCACTCTGTTGATCCTGACGTCACTCTGTTGATCCTGACGTCACTCTGTTGATCCTGATGTCACTCTGTTGATCCTGACGTCACTCTGTTGATCCTAATGTCACTCTGTTGATCCTGACGTCACTCTGTTGATCCCAATGTCACTCTGTTGATCCTGACGTCACTCTGTTGATCCTGATGTCACCCTGTTGATCCTGATGTCACTCTGTTATTCCTAATGTCACTCTGTTGATCCTGACGTCACTCTGTTGATCCTGACGCCACTCTGTTGATCCTGATGTCACTCTGTTGATCCTGATGTCACTCTGTTATTCCTAATGTCACTCTGTTGATCCTGATATCACTCTGTTGATCCTGACGTCACTCTGTTGATCCTGACGTCACTCTGTTGATCCTGATGTCACTCTGTTGATCCTGACGTCACTCTGTTGATCCTGACGTCACTCTGTTGATCCTGATGTCACTCTGTTGATCCTAATGTCACTCTGTTGATCCTGATGTCACTCTGTTGATCCTGATGTCACTCTGTTGATCCTGACGTCACTCTGTTGATCCTGACGTCACTCTGTTGATCCTGATGTCACCCTGTTGATCCTGATGTCACTCTGTTGATCCCGATGTCACCCTGTTGATCCTGATGTCACTCTGTTGATCCTGATGTCACTCTGTTGATCCTGACGTCACTCTGTTGATCCTGACGCCACTCTGTTGATCCTGATGTCACTCTGTTGATCCTGATGTCACTCTGTTATTCCTAATGTCACTCTGTTGATCCTGATGTCACTCTGTTGATCCTAATGTCACTCTGTTGATCCTGATGTCACTCTGTTGATCCTGACGTCACTCTGTTGATCCTGATATCACTCTGTTGATCCTGACGTCACTCTGTTGATCCTGACGTCACTCTGTTGATCCTGACGTCACTCTGTTGATCCTGACGTCACTCTGTTGATCCTGACGCCACTCTGTTGATCCTGATGTCACTCTGTTGATCCTGACGCCACTCTGTTGATCCTGATGTCACTCTGTTGATCCTGACGTCACTCTGTTGATCCTGATGTCACCCTGTTGATCCTGATGTCACTCTGTTGATCCTGATGTCACTCTGTTGATCCTGATGTCACTCTGTTATTCCTAATGTCACTCTGTTGATCCTGATGTCACTCTGTTGATCCTAATGTCACTCTGTTGATCCTGATGTCACTCTGTTGATCCTGACGTCACTCTGTTGATCCTGACGCCACTCTGTTGATCCTGATGTCACTCTGTTGATCCTGATGTCACTCTGTTATTCCTAATGTCACTCTGTTGATCCTGATGTCACTCTGTTGATCCTAATGTCACTCTGTTGATCCTGATGTCACTCTGTTGATCCTGACGTCACTCTGTTGATCCTGATATCACTCTGTTGATCCTGACGTCACTCTGTTGATCCTGACGTCACTCTGTTGATCCTGACGTCACTCTGTTGATCCTGACGTCACTCTGTTGATCCTGACGCCACTCTGTTGATCCTGATGTCACTCTGTTGATCCTGACGCCACTCTGTTGATCCTGATGTCACTCTGTTGATCCTGACGTCACTCTGTTGATCCTGATGTCACCCTGTTGATCCTGATGTCACTCTGTTGATCCTGATGTCACTCTGTTGATCCTGATGTCACTCTGTTATTCCTGATGTCACTCTGTTTATCCTGATGTCACTCTGTTATTCCTAATGTCACTCTGTTGATCCTGATGTCACTCTGTTGATCCTGACGTCACTCTGTTGATCCTGATGTCACTCTGTTGATCCTGACGTCACTCTGTTGATCCCAATGTCACTCTGTTCATTTTAATGTCACTCTGTTGATCCTGATGTCACTCTGTTGATCCTGACGTCACTTTGTTGATCCTGACGCCACTCTGTTGATCCTGATGTCACTCTGTTGATCCTGACGTCACTTTGTTGATCCTGACGCCACTCTGTTGATCCTGACGTCACTCTGTTGATCCTGATGTCACCCTGTTGATTCTGATGTCACTCTGTTGATCCTGATGTCACCCTGTTGATCCTGATGTCACTCTGTTGATCCTGATGTCACCCTGTTGATCCTAACGTCACCCTGTTGATCCCGATGTCACCCTGTTGATCCCGATGTCACCCTGTTGATCCTGATGTCACTCTATCGATCATTCTATCATCCTACTAACAATTTTTTTAACTCATTTCAACGCCGACTCTCTCAGTTCGTCGTTCTCGACGGTTCCACCGGCCGGGTGATCAAAGAGTTGCCGCCTGCCGAGGCCGCGGTTGGCATCGCTGGATCGCTCGGCTCCCCGCTGACCGTGTCATTCGAGGGAGTCGGTCAGGACCTGTTCCTGCACTGGCGGCTTGACTGTCGCAGGCGGAGGACGTCGGGTGAGACTTGGCCGACTGTTTGATTGGCACTCTGTTTACGCTAAATGTTATTCTGGTTAATCTGAAATGCCACTTGATCTTACTCGTACATGTCACTAACTCTAATTATTATGTTACCCTGTTATGTATAATGTCACTCTGTTGATTATAGTGTCACTCTGTTGATTTTAGTGTCACTCTGTTGGTAATAACGTCACTCTGTTGATTATAGTGTCACTCTGTTTATTGTAGTGTCACTCTGTTGATAACAACGTCATTTTGTTGATTATAGTGTCACTCTGTTGATTATAGTGTCACTCTGTTGATTAGTGTCACTCTGTTGATTAGTGTCACTCTGTTGATTATAGTGTCACTCTGTTGATTATAGTGTCACTCTGTTGATTATAGTGTCACTCTCTCCCCACTTTTCTTAGGCGCCGCAAAATGGCTGCCCTGTTGGCGAAGATTCAACGCGAACTCGGCCGCTCAGCTGTTGCTGGTTGGCCAGCACATCCCGGCGTCTGGCGTCACCGTCTACGATGAACGTGAGTTTATCGCTGTGTCTGTTGGTTCCGGTCGCTGTGTCTGCGGCTTCCGGTGACTGTGCCTGTGAGTTCCAAGTCACTGTTTCTGTGGGTCCCGGTGACTGTGCCTGTGGCTTCCGGTCACTGTGTCTGTGCGTTCCGGTGACTGTGTCTGTGGGTTCCGGTCACTGTGTCTGTGGGTTCCGGTCACTGTGTCTGTGGGTTCCGGTCACTGTGTCTGTGGGTTCCGGTCACTGTGCCTGTGGGTTCCGGTCACTGTGCCTGTGGGTTCCGGTCACTGTGCCTGTGGGTTCCAGTTTTGGGCGGGATTACACAGTGTTTCTGGTCAATGCATCTTTTAGATTCAGTTAATTTAAGTTTGTATAATTTCATGTTAGCTATGTCAGTGAGAAAACTGCCACTGCATTCCCCCTTCGTTAGGCGCTGAAAATGACAGCTCATCAGACCGGCCCTTAGCAACCACAGGCACTTTGGCGCCGCCAGTCAATCGAAATTCCCACGGCAACGACGGCAGTAGCAGCATCGATGCGGTGTTCGCCGTTGCCTCCACTGCGGATGACCCAGCCAGTCAGGAGCAAACTTGCCTGGACAGTTACCTGAGCCGCTCGGCTGATAGGTTTAATAGAGCCAGTAAGTGGCACTGTTTCGAGGAAATCTTGATAGATAATTGGGTGGAAATTTCCTAAGCCAAGCCTGGTCATCTCTCTATCTCGCAGGCAAGAGCCACGGCATGAGTGCGCGGCGCTACAGAGCTATGGCTATGCGACGCTGTTCTCAAAAGTTCAATAAAATTTATTCCACTCACAATATAAATAGCGACCGGTTTGCTAGCAAGTTTAAACAGCTGGTTGTCTATCGGTGAGTGAAGTGATGGTGTTTATCTGTGAGTGAAGTGATAGTGTTTATCTGTGAGTGAAGTGATGGTGTTTATCTGTGAGTGAAGTGATGGTGTTTATCTGTGAGTGAAGTGGTGTTTATCTGTGAGTGAGGTGATGGTGTTAATCTGTGAGTGAGTGAGTGAAGTGCTGGTGTTTATCTGTGAGTGAAGTGATGGTTTTATCTGTGAGTGAAGTGATGGTGTTTATCTGTGAGTGAGTGAGTGAATTGATAGTGTTTATCTGTGAGTGAAGTGATGGTTTTATCTGTGAGTGAAGTGATGGTGTTTATCTATGAGTGAGTGAGTGAATTGATAGTGTTTGTCTGTGAGTGAAGTGATGGTTTTATCTGTGAGTGAAGTGATGGTGTTTATCTGTGAGTGACGTGTTTGTGTTTATCTGTGTATGAAGTGCTGGTGTTTATCTGTGAGTGACGTGTTGGTGTTTATCTGTGAGTGAAGTGATGGTGTTTATCTGTGTATGAAGTGCTGCTGTTTATCTGTGAGTGACGTGTTGGTGTTCTGTGAGTGAAGTGCTGGTGTTTACCAACCGCTTCTACTTACATGCACTCGCAGGCGACGTATCACCTGTCACTGCAATCGGAGGGCCAGAGTGAGCAACCGGAAGTGTCTCCGGATTCTCCCCTACTCAGAGCAGCGCTGGACAGCCTACATGGGCAACCGGGCCGATGGCTACCTGAGAAATGCGCCCTGATAAAAATCGAATGTTAATTGCTATTGATGAATAATTATGAGGAAAGTGAGCAGTATTTAACCAAATAATTGCGCTTTGTGAAACATTTGACCATTCGATCTAACTGTACTGCGGTGTACTTTTTACCCGTGTGATCAAGCCATATCTGTCATCAGTGGGATATACATACTATCTGATAATTTTACGGAGTCTAACCTCATTCTATATACTCATTCATTCATTCCATATCATATGCTTTAATTATATCTAACGTGGTGTCCTTTGGCCGACTACATGAAGGAAAGTACATGTGACAATTTTTCAAGCGTTTCTTGCCCCTCTTGGGGCCATAGACAAAACAGATATACCTCGTGCATAAACAAGTACTTCCTCTGGTCATTGAAAACTTTACAGTTGGCTTCTGCTCTTATTAACAGTCTATTGATTTTTAGAGAGATAAGAAATAACTGCTAATTCACATAATTCAACAGACTCGTAGTGTTCTTTCTACAGTTCAAAACAAATAATTGATTAACACCTGCCCTATTAGGCAGATGTGCAACTGACAGCTCAGCCGCAGCTATTGCGCGGCGCATCTGAAGGCTGCGTAAGGATGCTCAGTACAAGGACTGAGGGTCGCCACACACATCCTGAATTAGCCCAGCTGGCACCCATTTTACAACTGGGTGAACTGAAGCAATGCAGAGTGAGTATCTTGCTCAAGGACACAAATTGTTCCGAATGGTTCGAGAATCGAACCCCCGACCTTCGCTCCGACGAGTCCGACGCTCCAACCACTAGGCTACAACCTAGTTTAAGCTGTCTATGGCCTTACCCTATGGTTAAAAGAATATGACGGGGGAAGTAATTGGACACCCATTTCGGCCATAGACAGCGCTGCAATTGATTGTCCTCTTGCTCAGCTTACCAAGCAAGTGCAGTTGCTCAAAACTTATGAAACCGAAATTATTGTCACTTGTCACTTGTATTTGCTTTGTACTGACTCGTATGAAAATGGGCCATTGGACATGCAGAGTTTAATATACATATACATTTATTTAATATACATTCGGTACATTTACGACACCGAATTTAGCCTTCTTAGCTTCATCTTTCTGCATGAGCCTCATTCGTGAAGCTAAGTTGGGAATTCCTGCCTGCCGCCGCGGTGGCGGACTACGGATCGTGAGGAGCACATACTGTATTAGACATGTAAAACTTCTCTGTTAAAGAACACCAGCATCAAACCAAACTTTTATTTAAGATAAACAGAAGTGACGGGGATGCGATGCAGACCATTGCCTCCCTCCTAAATCCGCCCCTGCCAACACCAAAAGGAAAATCCAAAAAGGACGATCAACTAAATTGGCGAATAAGCACGCGTTTTATACAGTTTCTAAGAAACCTACGATAAAACAAAATGTCAAAGTAGATGTCAGGCGTTAGTAAATACCACTAACAAATATGAATAATTACTCTAATGAAAAAGATAAGAGATGATAGATATATTGTCTGTATTCAGACTAGAATATTATTAAAATCTTAGCTTTCTGTGCCGCAGTTTCAATTAAAAAAAGTATTTTAGTAGGTCACATCATAAATTCCTTTTTCCTCCTTAATAGGCTTGGCATTTGCACTATCATCACGTAAATAAACAATAAAGTCTTATAACAATTTTGCTTTGCTTTCTCATCTTACATTTAAAGCCAGGGGATGCTAACCCTACGCCTATAAAAAAATTGTCTGCCCGGGCGAGGATCGAACTCACAACCTCCGCATTATAAGAAGTACAGCGCGAGGGACTAGAATAGATCACAGATATAAAATGAACTTCTACTATATCAGTATTAGTATTACTAGAACTGAAACCTTTATAAAATTTAAACAAGTCTATTACATTAGTAAGGGAATTTAGTGAGATTTTAAAAGTTTTTTTGTATTTTTTATTTCATTTGATAAATCTCACTTGCCTGAGTAAAAATACACTTTACTACTGTTACTGTTACAGGTGTAATTGTGCCTAGTTACTAATGCCACCAAGTTGTACTAGGGCAAAACTTCTCTCTATTAAGACTCCACTAAATTGTACAAAGTTTATTATTTCTAACCCTAGGACTAGGAATCCTATTAATTATACCTATATATAGGCCTACGTATATGGGCTACTGTCAGTACAAGTGGTTTCAGTCCATTTCGGCGAAAGCCCACTTCGGCGAAGGCCACTTCGGCGAAAGACAATTTCGGAGAATCCACTTCGGCGAATGCAATGACCACTTTGGCGAACGATATAATATAGTATATTTAACTTTATATAATTAAATTTTAATAGTATTTAATGACTACAACTAAAAATTAAGTGCTCAAAATTACTACAACTGCAAATTTTGTTTTACTTTCTCATCCCAGAATACTTAGTGAGTCAGCTCATATGTTCAAATTTATATTCCCTAATTCATATTGAATTTCAATTGTATTCCATAATCTTATATTTAGCTCATCCGTAAGATACTATAGGCAATGGCTAGAGTTCATGTCAAGATAGTAGGTATATATAACGTAAGAAAAAACAAACCATTGATCATCCTCATGGCCCATGATGAAAGCGTGGATGGTGTACAGCTGAACGAAGGGCTTGTTTACCACGTGGAAAGTCTGTCTGTCTGTCTGTCTGTCTGTCTGCGTACAATTTTCAGAGAGAGAGAGAGAGAGAGAGAGAGGAGAGAGCAGAGATAAATGAGAAGAGATACCTCGTAAGAGAGAGAGAATAAAAAAGAGAGAAGAGATATAAGAGACGAAAGAAAAGGGTGCAGAGAGGAAGAGAGTGGAGAGAGGAGAGGAAAGAGTTGAGAGAAGAGAGTAGAGAGAAATGAAATGAGATAAAAGAGGAGAAAGGAAATGAGAGAGCAGAGACGAGAGAAGAAGGGAGAGAGGGGAGAATAGAGAAGAAAGAAAACTATGGACTCTATTCCATGCCGGCCGCAGACAAATTCATACATGCGCAACTTTGGGAATCACCCGGCCGTTTCTATTAGCAACACACACATGTAAGTCGCTATTGGCTGAGAGCAGTCACGTGACTACTATTCCTTCCAATAGCGACTTACATGTGTGTGTTGCCAATAGAAACGGCCGAGTGAATCCCAAGGTTGCGCCCAAGCATGCGGCCGCTCAACCAATGGAGAGTGGAGAAGGAAGAGAGAGAAGAGTGAGAAGAGAGAGAAAGAAAAATAAAAAGAGAAAAAATAGAGGAGAGAGAAGAGGGAAAAGAGAAAAGAGGAGAGAGGATAGTTCAGAGATAAAAGAAAGATTAGAGAGGAGAGAGGATGGAGAATAAAAGGATCGAGAGGAGAGACGAGAGAGAGGAGAGTAAATAGAGTAGAGGTAAGAGAGAGAGAGGAGCGGAGAGAGTACAGAGAGGATAGGGTTTCTAGTATAATAAAGTGCACGATAATATACCTGAAACTGCTGCAGCACATCAAGCGTCTTTTCCTTTGCAATCTGAACTGCAGATAGAAATGGATTCTTCTGTGCACGATCCACAATGCGGCGCTTCAACCGAGCTCGCTCCTCAGGCCTGTGGAGAGGCAAATGACAGTGCAGAACGGAACGTTTGCTGAAGGCTTCTCCGCGCTGCACAACTGTTGCATTGCAAGTTTGGTGTCCATTGCGAAGTGCACACCGCCAATAGATAGACTGACCTATTTTTTTGCTTTTTACAAACATGTACTGGCCATCAACGACAAGAATGTCGCGATTCTTGGTCGAGCCGCTAGACACAATTTGAAACTCTGGAGCACGAGCGATATTCTCATTCTCGGTGTCAACCAAGCTCTCTTCCGGAGCCGTGGGCGACATGGCTACAGCTGGAGGCGGCAATGTGGGTGCCATGGCTACAGCTGAAGGCGGCGATGTGGGCGCCATGGCTGCAGGTAGAGGCGGCGATGTGGGTGCCATGGCTGCAGGTAGAGGCAGCGATGTGGGTGCCATGGCTGCAGGTAGAGGCGGCGATGTGGGTGCCATGGCTGCAGGTAGAGGTGGCGATGTGGGTGCCATGGCTGCAGGTAGAGGCGGCGATGTCGGTGCAGATGGCGCAGTCAGCAGCATGTTACAAGCTGAACACCTCCACTGGAACACATCCAGTGAGGCAAGTTGGCGGTACTCAGCTTGGGAAATGCCATTGCCGCAACATCTGTGTTGCCAACAAAGACAATGGTCGCATTCTAATGCTTGCTGTCATCCTGTCACAATATTTGCGCAGACAAGACAGTTATCCGCCATCATGTAGTTGTCACTATTCACGTAGCTAGGAAACAATTACTGTTCTTAGTTCTAAATCATTCCAAGACCGTACACAATACGCGTATATATATATGCCAAATCCTCCTCTACTATAGCTATCCTTCTTTCTAATGCATGGTACGTACATGAATGAGAAAATTTTCCTGCAAAGAAGCACGTAATTGTAGCAATCCTATGGTAAGGTAAAATTCTTGTGCAAAGAAGCACAAATGTACATTTCATTGCATGATTTCGTCAGGCCAAATTCCTTCGATAATAAGCCTGTGAGTCTAAGCCAATACAGCATGTTTAATTTTGCACATTTTTATGCGCTATATAGCACCCCACAGAGCAGGCCGAGCAGGCCGCGAAAAGGCTACATTTGATAGTCTTTTAATACGGTACGTCAATCAGCACCTTCCCCAAAATGTGGCGATTATGTCACATAAAATCTCTTCGCTATTAGTTAAGGCACTTTGGCATATATAGGTTTTATTATATGTATTTGTGTACATGTACACCTTTTCACGTTTAATTTTGATCAAAGTCCAGTTCTAAAAAAACTAGCGGAAGTTCAATTCAGACTGGGGATAATTTTGTCTATGGCTAAACATTGCTTCGGTGGCAGTATAAACAGAATTTTTTGAACTGGGGTTTGTTTTTATTGAATTTCCCCTAGTTTTTTTAGAACTGGACTTTGATCAAAATTGAACGTGAAAAGGTGTAGTAGATCGCGATGAACTCAATATTACAAGAAGAGGAGATTAATTTCTCCGCTGGAAATAAACTCGTACTAGCATTCCGTTGTCTTGTTTTGATACACTAATTTTTTGTTAAGTTTCACAGGCTTCGCCGAAGTGGTCATTTCATTCGCCGAAGTGGATTCTCCGAAATGGTCATTCGCCGAAGTGGCCTTCACCGAAGTGGTCTTTCGCCGAAATGGTCAGCACCCGTACAAGTTACCCTGGTAGCTTCAGTGCCCAAGCAGCAAGACACTGCTGACTACTATACTTACTAATTATTACTAATTTCTAAACTACTTAGTCCAAACATAGCGTTTCACTGACCAAGGGGTTTCTGGCTTTAATACTGTTTTTTCCAACTTAATACTGTATCACACTTGTAATAGCCTAGATCTAGTCCTGGAGAATCCTCCCTTCTTACTAGGCAATCAACCCTTTTTACTCAGCAAAATGCTTGTTTGTCAATCCCTGCTTAACTACACTGGCAAAATGCCTTTTATATCCAACATGGTCTTTCTAAACTTACAATCTTATTTATATATAACTAATTAGGCCTAAGACAATAAAACCAGAGAAACCTTAGGCCTAATTTTGAAGTTACTGAGTATTGAACCCAACAAAGGAGTTAAAGAAAATGTTTAGTTTCTTGCCTTATATTTGTACTAAATGAAACCTCTCTATTGGCTTGTATTACATTTATTTAAACAACATTTAGTTAAAAAAAATTATTCGACTTGCTAAAACAAAAGTTACTACATTAAAACAAATATCATATTAAAACAAAATATTTGTATAAATGTTATTTGGCAAGAATTTTACTTACAAAAATGTTAATATGTTTTTAGAACAAAATATGAGCCCTATTGCATAACTTTTTAAATTTGATCAAGTAATAAGAACTAAAAAGTAAAAAAAACTCTTGGTATCCTAATTTTTCATTATTTTTGTAATGTATTTTGCATTCTAGTTTTAGAATTTAGGCACAATGATTATTTTTGCACATAATTGTGCTTTTTATTTCTTACAAAAATATTTACAAAATAAATAATGCAAGTAAAGCCTATAACTAGAATTGGCCTAGCCAAAAACTTGGCTTTATAATTATACTAGGGACACTAGCATAGCCCATAGTTTGGAAGGCAACATGTATACTAGGATTTCCTATAGTACAACAAGGGTAGGCCTGTTTGCCATTTTCAATGTATAGGCCCTATGCACCATAGGCCTACTCTAGTCTAGTCTCCAGATCATATTGTATGCATGCCAGAAAGTATACCAAAGAGTCTTTTGTTTGCACACCTATTGCATGCCATGCTTGCCTATTATATGCTATACACAACATTGACAATATTTAACAATAGGCCTACAAAAAAAGCAAAAAAATCATTCAAACACATTTCAAAAAATTCACAAAAACAATGCTTTAAAAAATTAACCATAGGCAAACCACCTACTCATATGCAAGTAGTGTGTTAATGTGAACCCTATTTTCAATTTTAAAATTATTAATCATATTGAGCACTATAATCAACTTTCAGCATTCCTTCAATTTACTATCACCCCAGTGACAATCACTTTAAACAGTGATGATCACTACAAAAAACAGTTGTAAGACATAAAATCCATAGTTTCCAATAAAACAAAATCAAATGTTGGCGAACTGACTTTGTTTATTTCAAAAGATGGTAAGATTGTTGTAGCACCTTATATTTTACCTTTGCTTTACAATCACCCAAACATATGTTGCCCATTGAAATGATCCCAAACCAAAGCTGGCAGTAGGAAAACCTATCAAACTAATTTCAATTGTCAAGTTGCAAGTTTGAGCTATAGTAGCCTATATATTTCACCTTTGGTTTACGATCACCCAAATGTATGTTGCCTATTAAAATGATCATAAACCAAAGCTGGCCATAAGAAAGTGTACTAAGGGTTGACATGCTTTCTTATAGCCAGCTTCGGTTCACAATCATTTCAATGGAGTGCATGTATAGAAGTGATTGTAATTGAAAGTAAGGGGGGTGTAGCACTAAAGATTAATTATACTAAGCTAGGGTTGACATCCTTTCCTACAGCTAGCTTCAGATGATCGGAAATAGATGTACAAATCTTTTCAATTTCAAATAAACAAAGTTAGTTGATCAGCCAACTTTTGCTTTCTTTCCATTTGAAACTACCATTAGTTTTTATGTCTTAGTTTTGAACATGCCATTTTTGCACTGCAGTAAGCAAAATATAAGGTGATCATAAACCAAAACTGGAAAAATAGAAGGTAATTATAAACCAAAGGATTTCCAAACTTTCTATATTAGAAACTTTGCATAGGCCTATTAAAGACTGCAAACCCTCTTTTAACATTCAATTAGCAGGGAGAAACAGAGGCAGCAGTATGCACCTCAGAATTTTAAAAAGTTTTAGTTTTATTCACCATAAATATCCATAAATACTTGAAAAAGAAAATGTTTCTTATTAGCTTTGTCTTTCTAATCTTATTAAAGAAAAGTAGCCTGCCTCAATTCTACATTGCAGAAAAACTGCTAGATAAATTTTTCTAATTTTTGCATAACATTTCTGTTAGAATAGTCAAAGTTAGTCTCTTTTTATAACTTTTTTTTCAATTTTGACATGTTTTGATGATTTGCTAGAGTTGCTATCCATTGTAATAATAGGCCTAGCTAGGCCTATTTATAAAAGTTAAACTTAGACCTAAAATGCTTAGGGAAAATATCTAATTCTATAAAATACTATAAAAGTATGTCTAATTCTATAAAAAGTTGGGTTAAAAAAATGGTTTAATATTATATTGGCTTTAGATTTTATAATAACCTTTTGTTATAACTTATTTAGGTTATTATTGTTTAATTTTAAAAATACAAAAGCATTTATTTTCTGACTTAACTATCATCATAGCAATTGTTATCATAATGCCCTATAGGAAAAAGTTGTACAACCGCGGACAGTGTCCAGTGCACTTTTGAAGTTTTTCTAGATGCACACTGCTCACTTTCTGCTAGCTGCTGCTCTAGCAAACAAATATACCTGGAAGGGGCCTAATATCTCTTTGGAAAGGGCCTATACACTTATCATTTATAATGCTTAGAGATGTTCTAAGATTTTGATTTTGATTTTCCTAAATTCAGAATTTTTACAAGTGAATTACAATTTCAAAAAGTTAAAAATCAAAATTTTATATTGTAGCTAAAGAGAATAGCAAATCTATAGCTATAATAGCTTATTAACATTAGTTTAGCCTTATGTGGCACCTTGTCACATTGCACTATATCATCATTTTGGCTTTTAGTGAAGCCAAAAGTTCTAAAGTGATCCCAAATCTTCTAGGAAGCAACCTTAGGCTAGGAGTTATACTAGGTTAGTATTAAAGCCTTTTTTCAAATCACTTATTCTGCCTAGTTTTCCTATAGGAAACTATTTATTTGAGCTAGTGTAAAGCTATAGGCCATGAATAAATGTATTTGAAAAGCTTAGCCTTTAAAGGCTTTTATTGATAAGGATAGCAATCAATTTTAGATTTAGTTATATAGATTGAATCCTTATATTGAGGCAGGTTAATGATGCAAAATGGGGCATAACCATTGAATCATATCTTTAGGAACAGTTATTTTGGCAAAGAAACTATGTTTTCAAAGTCATAAGCTTTAATCAACTTAGACTATATCTACATATACTAGAATAACTAGATGAACCACTTAGCAAATTTGCATGTAAGCTACTTTCAGTTCAGTAGTAAGTTAAACAGATTAATTTTAATGTAGTTTAAAGCCAAGGCTCATTTATTGGCTTTTATCCCCTAGCTTAAACCTTCTATCCATGCTTTTCTATACTGACCCTCTGCTATGCCCCAGTTTTTATTGCCTTTCTTAGAATTCCAGCCTAAAGCTGCCATGTACATTTAAATGGACTAGCTAATATACATTATTGCTGAACCAATTAGTAAGTTGTTTACACCTAAATAGTTAAGCTTCTAAACTTATCACAATCTTTTTAGTAGCTTTTTAATAAAATAGCTTATGTATTCTTTTTTTGCTACTGAACTAAAAGTAGAAAGGTGTTTTATGAAGTATGTGTGCCTGAGTAGCCCATCTAGTTCTTTTAGTAGGCCTATCTAAGAGTATAATACAGATTTAGAAATTTAGCAAGGTCTTTCATTCTCTCCAGCTATCATATAGGCATGAATAGGCAAATGAAGCAATGACTAAGCTGTGTGCATAGAATACCCTTTCCTTCTCATATAGTAAAAATAAACACTTTGTATAGTAGGAGGTGGAGCAGGGTGAATGTTGTTTTCTAGGGAAGCAAAGCAACTAGAGAGGATTCTCTAGCTATTAAAATACTTAAATGTATGTCATTTTCTCTGAATGATTTTCTTAAATAAAAACATTGAATATTGACTTTTTGTCCAGTGATTTTTGATAAACTGATGGATGAAAAAGCATTTGACAAAATAACTAGCACCCTATATGCATGTATACCTAGCCAATCTAACCAGATTACAAGTTTGCAAAATTGCAAAACTGATCAATGCTTGTAAGGGGTACAAGCATATATACAGGAAAAATTATTTGTCTCAACTTTTTCTAAAGCTTCAAGATTATTTGATACAAAATACAAATGCGACAACCAAACTTGTTGTCTTGAATCCCACATCTCTGGTTTTTCTACTTAATATGTTTGTCAGTTAAAATTAATTATTAATATTTAATAGTAATGTTTCAACATTTTGTATTTAAGTTTTCATTTTTAGCATAACTGATTTAATCTTGCTGGATTCTGAAGCACAAGTCAGTGGTGAAGAAGCTTCAACCAAGATGAAGCAGGCTGCAGCTGGAGCTGGCGAGCAATCAGCTACAGAGAGCTACACTAGCGGCGGTGAGTGTTGATAAGCTTATTTCTATTTTATTGCCTATTATTTAGATTTTTATTTCCATGTGTGAATTTTTTGTCTTGTACTTTTTGACCTAATTTCCATTTGTTTCTCTAGGCTCCTGTTATTTAATGCAAGTAAGTTGGATACTTTGCATTTTTTTAGTTCTTCTTTCTCAATTCAATGCTTTTATCCGTTTTTCATTCTCGCGCTGATTATTTAACCTTAATAAATACTACTAATTGAGCTACTCTTAGTAGCAAGCAGAATATTTTTTGCGTCTTTTTTGATGTTTTACAGATTATGTAATTATAATTATTCCGATTTTTATCGATTTATTTTACGACAAAGTCTTTAATTGCGTTTGTGATTTTCTTAAATCCATGCTGTTCGATTGCTTTAAAGCGCTTTAATTCCATCAATTGGTTAGACATGTTTGGATAGAGAATTAACTTGCTGTACGTGCCAGCCTGTCCAATGGCGCAGCAGCCAATATCTGCATTGCCTGCAGGGTAGGTTTCTGTCCGCCACTACATATATCTCTGAACTAGAATCTTGAGTTTCCCTTCCTAAACTGTTTTCCGCGTAAAAAACAGTCGAGATTTTGAAAGCTTCAAACGGCATTTTATTATCGAGGCAAGTTTATTTTTTTATTAATACATCATCGCGCATCTTCCGTTTCTTTTTCGATCCATTTTTTAGTTTCCTAGAGGTTAATTTTCACCGGGGGGTTGGGAGTTACAGTCGGCCCGCTTATCTGGTCATCAGCATTTCCTTATTTTGGATGCTTGAAACCATAAATTCATTTAGCCACTCTGTGCAGAATCGAACCCCCGGACTTTGATGCGAGGTCCGCCCCACCATCGAATTCGTTAAAACCGTCACCGTGATACCGTGAAAAAGAATCGCTAAAATCATTGCAAACAACTCACTAGCAACTCGTGTGACTTCTTTAACCACTCAAACGACTGCAATGTGACGGAAAGGCGACTGTTGAGTCGCGAGCACATCACGTGAGTTGCAGAATCGTAGAAGAGTTGCGAAAAAGTCGCCGAAGATTCGTTGTGTTAGCGTTTAAATTGCTACAAAGTCAAGTAGACTAACTAAATAGAGTTGTTATGAATGCGAAGTGACGCAGACGCAACTCAGTGACTCTACGACGCTTGTTGGCCTTGTAGGTTCCGTTTTTATCGGGAAAACATTCAAAACACTGAATTGCTAAGCGCATTGACCCCAGTTGTTTAAAATTAGTCCATTATGCGTATGGATCAAGGCAAGCATTTTCGTTATTATTAGCAAATTTCGGGTTTGTATAACTGCGTAGTTTAGAGAGCGCCTCTCTTTCTGGATGTTTTTTCTTCAAGCTTTGCAGCTTCAAATTTTGTTGTTCTGCATTATAAAAATTCAACTTTCTCAAGAATTGAATGTTAAGTTAAATGAAAACTGTACTTCTCCATGTAGCGTCCAACCTGTGTGGAAGTTAGAATTTTATATATGCTTGCCCGAGAAATCCAACAACCTCGCTTGCAGTGTGCACTTATGACTGCTGTTCTTGTTAATTATTAATTGAAACAGCTTGAGCTGATGCTTTCCAAGTTAATTATTGTAGCCCTAACTGTAATTAAAGCTGTGGGGCCCTCTGCTACCCTAATTCGTCTTTCTTAGAATTTCTTAGAGCATGGGTCGAGTCAAAATCTTTTCACTATGATTTCTGTGAAACTGGCTCCTATGCTTGTAATAATAATAATGATATAATATATTTGATTGCAGCTCAGCCGCAGCTATTGCGCGGCGCATCTGAAGGCTGCGTACGGCTGTTCAGTCCAAGGACTGGGGGGTTGCCACACACAGCCTCAATTACCCCCAGCTAATGCTGGCACCCATTTTACAGCTGGGTGAACTGAAGCAATGCAGAGTTAAGTGTCTTACTCAAGGACACAAATTATTTCGAGTGGGATTGGGAATCGAACCCCTGACCTTCCAGTCGTAAGTCCGACGCTCTGACCACTAGGCTACAAAACCCCCAAAGGAATTTCCATTGAATATTGGATTACATGCAGATGCAGATAGATGCAACACATTCGTTTTAAACAAAGGCTAACAGGTTAATTCTGTTTCAAAAGTTAGCGTTATTTTCTAATAAAAACAAAAATTCTGAAATCTCTTAATGCAAGTTGGAAATGCTGATTTGCGAGCACGGCCTCACATTTTATCTTATCGCTGTGCTAGTTGTTGCCTCGTTGCTGGCGCATAAGCCTGGGAACCGCTTTAACTCTGACAATCTGCCTACTCTTGCTCCTTAGAGTTCAGAAATTTTTATATAAACTGTATAAACTTGTCAACTACTGAAACTTATACGGGGTTCTCGAGCTTCACTTAAATTTAACCTTTTCGTTCTTATCGCTAAGCGTCTGCGTACCCTAGTATAAATATGATGTATGCATTGTTTACTGCTTTAAGTAGGATCTATGAGACTTTCCCGCACGAAGGTCCCCACCCAAAAGGACACCTTAATCCCTCTTTTCCTGCTTGCGACCAGAGGATCACAAATATAAGAATGTATGAAATGTGTGTAAAAACTTTTACTAAAAGCTAAAAGCAGTGCAGCTTCTATAGATTTTCGAATAGATTTGTGAATCCCTGGTGTGTAAATAGGCAGATATTGACAAAGCTACTGGAAAATCTGTGTTCCCTTTACAGTAGGCTGTTGCGTTGTGCCTTGTAGACTATTGGCCCTTGGGTATGCACTTGTAATGGAATAATTAGCCATCCGCAACCCCCTCCCTTAATCTGTTTATAGAGTATTTTGGCCATTTGTGCGATTTCTTTTCGATCCATTGATTCCTTTGCTAGCATATAAGCCGTTCCTATTGATAGGCTTGCCTCTGGACTAGTCTCCGGAGTCCTCGATGCTTTAGTTTATGGCTACGAGCCAAACGAACAGAAAAAACCAACACGTACTCTGGAGAGTTCTCTGGAGAAGAGACTGCTAACCTACGAGTATGCATATTTTGCGAAGAATACTGCTCTAATCAAATTGGATGGGTGCTGAACTGGGGGTTGGGGTTGACAATGTACTTATAACGTGCACGAGCAATCCCCCTTGATCCCTTGACCACCTGTGCATTCCCCCTTGTGATCCCTTGACCACCCGTACAATCCCCCTTGTGATCCCTTGACCACCTGTGCAATCCCCCTTGATCCCTTGACCACCTGTGCATTCCCCCTTGTGATCCCTTGACCACCTGTGCATTCCCCTTGTGATCCCTTGACCACCCGTACAATCCCCTTGTGATCCCTTGACCACCCGTACAATCCCCTTGTGATCCCTTGACCACCCGTGCAATCTCCCTTGTGATCCCTTGACCACCCGTGCAATCCCCTTGTGATCCCTTGACCACCCGTGCAATCTCCCTTGTGATCCCTTGACCACCCGTACAATCCCCTTGTGATCCCTTGACCACCCGTGCAATCCCCTTGTGATCCCTTGACCACCCGTGCAATCCCCCTTGTGATCCCTTGACCACCCGTGCAATCCCCCTTGTGATCCCTTGACCACCCGTGCTATCCCCCTTGATCCCTTGACCACCCGTGCTATCCCCCTTGATCCCTTGACCACCCATGCAATCCCCCTTGTGATCCCTTGACCACCCGTGCATTCCCCCTTGTGATCCCTTGACCACCCATGCAATCCCCCTTGTGATCCCTTGACCACCTGAGTGATTCAACTTGAACTTTCCCAGCAATTGGACTATTAAAGCTTAAAGCCAGAGACCATTATAAAGCACTACTCTACGATAAGCCAATAATTCTACAGCTCGCTCATTTGGCATCCGGGCCCCTCGCAGATTGGATGCTGATCGAATGTCTCGTTAGTGGGAGTACCCGCACCTCATCACCATCGCCTATGGCCAGCCCTAAAGTTTGAACTGCTCCCCTCCCTAGCCACTGGGCATTAGACCTTTCTTCTTAGTTCCCTATAGGAATTGGCGGTCTGCCCTGCCTAGAGATTTCCTCTGATCGATGGTAAATCTCCGGCTTCAACTTCCCCTGGCCTGCTTCCCAATGCTCCTGTTTCACTTCTCAAGCTCCTCTCCCGCACTACTGCCTTTATTAGATAGATATATGGAATAGTTCACTGGGCCTGCTACTTTCATAATAGTAATGAAGAAATATATATAGCAGCAATTGATTAAGAATTACTCTTATATTGTACTTTTAGTTATTATGATTGCAAGAATCTGACATTATACGCAGTAGTCTTAATCCCAAACTTTAACTTTACGAGTTCAAGTTTTGAAATTGGAAAGTTTTCTCACTTCTAAAGTCCTGTCTCTGTTAGGGCCTACATTTGCATACAAAGACAACTAATGCTGTCTATTCAGACTTGTTGCTGTTGTTAACCGGGGTTGCCTAATGCTGGCATGGATCAGTCTTAGTTATGCTCTGCAGCGGGAGTGATGGGTCCTCCCGCATATAAGTAATTGGAGGGCAAGACTCAAGGCTTGACCAGTGGGGGTTGGTTTACTGCGAACAACTAAACATTTTTGGCTTGACTCGCCGACTTAACGGTGAAACTGCGGTCTCAAATCAGGGTACTTCCGGCAGCCAGTGAGAGCCATTCCACAGGAGAAAAGCGAACACTACACCAAACTCCCTGTGCAGTGAGTCTCACTGGTAGGGTATCAACTTCTGGGGCTCATGCCTTACCAGCTTCTGTGGCTTAAAGCCTTCGAGATAGTCCTCTGACCAGCTCTCTTCACAGTTAGGTTCATCTAACGCAGAGGCAGCTCAAGCTCAATACTTGCGGTAATCTTCCAAAACGTAGACAGCTCGTTTGTGGGGTCATCTGCTGGATTGACTACATGGACACGCGCACACACCGGGTGATTAGTGCACCCACGATCTTGAAAAAGGGTGCTCCAAAACTTGCCTATCTGTTGTGTGATATATTACTTGACCAAAGGTATTGATATATAAAATTTGTTCTGAGACAGCCGCCAGCGTCGCTTCCTGGGATGCGAAAGGACCATATATTGAATTTCTTGAATAACCCGCCACAACTATACAATTCGTTTGCAATGCGCTTGTACACGCCTGCGATTCTTATAAACCTGCCCGGACTTTCAACCCGATGAAAGATTCTGAGCTATCAGCAGCTATGTTTAACGCCGCGTCTGCTACTGTCGACTTCTTGCTTTACTCTCTGCGCCAATTTTTTCTCTCCATGCCGGCAAACAAGTTGGTTGGCCTGCCTTAGCGCGCGCACAGTTCCGCTGATTTAGGAGAGCCGCCAGCCGTCCTCCATCCTATTCGGTCGTCCCAAGTCCTGCCACGTTCGCATGATTAAATTTGCTCGCGCTTTTTTTTCCTGGCTTTCTACCAAAGCCTGCGGGATGACGAGGGGGGGGGGTGTAGAGACGTGGCAAGAAGGACAGGGACATGGAGAGAGAGTCTGACATGCTGAAGCAGCGTGCTTGTGGTCCAGCGCACCCAGAAGTGGCTAGGCTCCCGCTACTGTCTATTGTGCCCGTCTCTTTCGCTCTTTTAAAGTGCTCGTCTGCTCTGCCTTCACTTGCTTCACATCATATTTCGTCTGACTTGCAGCTACGCACATTGACCCAGTGGGACTAGCCCTGGATTGAGATGCATTGCTAGCGCACAACTTAAATATTATACTTACTATGCAATTGCTTATCACACAGGAGCTACATACTGTACTGCGATATTTTTAGGTCAAATCTTCGTTGCGTCTGGCCTATAGAGACAAGTCTGATGGATTTACCGATTTAGCTTCCATTGAGCTTATGTGTTATATAAATAAAAGATGGTTGTGTCGATAAAACGATGCAAGATGATGGATGTCTTATGTGATGTACATCCATTATGAGATCGTGAATCGCTTGAAGCCCCTTCAGTGTTCTCTAGTGTAGTTTGTATAGTCAGAGCTATCTCTCGGTGGTTTACAGCATTGAGGGTTCTGTAGTGTGTTATCAGGGCTATCTGTTAGTGGTTTACAGCCTTGAGCATTCTGTAGTATGTAATCAGTGCTTTCTGTCAGTGGTTTACAGCTTTGAGCATTCGGTAGTATGTAATCAGTGCTTTCTGTCAGAAGTTTACAGCTGTCCTTTCCAAGATGTAGCTTCATTCAGAAATAAAGTTCTATTGTGCTCAATCTTAGCTTTCCCGGTTTCTGTGCCAGTGACTAACGGCATCTTGAAGAGATTGGCAGGTGTATTAAGTGGTTCATGCAGTTTAACTAAAGGAGTGCGCTTGGCCTGAAACCTCTGCAGCAATTTCGAAGAAAATCGTCTTTTCCCCCAGTCAGTCAGTCCTTCGGTGTTTCTCCAACCAACCGCAGTTCTGCAGCCTCTTAATCCTTTCCCCAACACACGTGCCGTCTCTCCCTCTCCCTTCCGCCCGTCTCTCTGTCCTCAATACCAAAGCTTCCAATGAGCCGCATGAAGGCGCATTTTCCTTCTCCATACATGCCTAATCTCCCTATCTCTCTAAGGCACTCATCCCAGTGTACCTATATTATCTTTTCTTTTGCGCACAGAGGATAGACTTGTGCCGAAAAGGTCATCCGATTTTATCTTGGCCCATTTATCCCCCTCGTGCCCTCTTATTGAATCGGATTGAGCATTAGCCAAGCTGAGTGAGTTAGCCGCGTCCAGTCAGTCGCTGCAGAAGATTAAAAAATGCCATTCAAGAAACTGTTCCGCTCCATCTCGAACCAATCTGAGGGCTCCGCCGACATTGGCGGCGGCGTTGTGTCAAAGCATCCGCCTATAAAATCTCGCGCCGATAGGTCCCCCCGCGGCGAAGCGGCTCCAAGCGACATGAGCGACAGTCCAAGCGACCAGGCAGCGGCGGCGGCGGCGGCGGCGGCTCCAACCGCCCGACTTGACGACGAATTCCCCGAGGAGACGCCGCCAAAGATTCTCGAAGAGGCCGAAGTTGAAGGCTACAAAGCTAGGGCTACTAGGCGTAAGAGTAGCGTACAGATTGATCGCAAATTCATTGCCGACTACGCGCCGTCTTCGACTGGCGGCGCCTCGTCCGCTGGAGGCGCCGGCGGCGGCGGAGGCAGCATTCCGGACAGCGCTAGAAAAGATTCCACTGTGTCTACGCATTCTACATATTCTTACGATTGTAAGGCCGCTGTTTATAAAGTCGATAAATCTGTAATACGCCACTTGTATGTGTGCCATTCAGTTTCTTGCTTGCCTTGTTCCAAGCGGAAAATCTTTTCAAACCGTTGCGTACGCCACCCCAACTATTAAGAGTTCATCTTCATCGGGTTCCTCTGATTTTTTTCTAATTCTCTCTCCCTCTTCTTCTCTCCTTACCACAGTTTCTCCTCTCTTCTGGCCAGTGAATAAACTCACTGGCGTGCAAGGGCATGCAATTTAACCCGCTAGAGGGAGAGAGTGAAGGTCTCGAGAGGCGAATTCTTTATAACCGTCCCTCGTCATTTTTGTCGTGCCTGACTATTGAATCTCCATGCCGTTCAATACAACTCTCATTTTGTTGTCAATCAGATTCTGATGATGATGATAATAATCTATAATCTCCTCCTGTAACTGGGTCCTGCCTGTACTGGAATCTGTGCACCTCCTCGGCCCCGATCCCCCAGGCTATTCCTTGACTGTCTTAACGTTTTCATTATTAAGCTCTGTGGTGGCAGTTCGTTTTCTCCTCTTTTTCTCCCTTCCAGTCTCCCCCCTCTCCCATTCCATTTTTTGCTGCCTGCGCTTTAAATAATTCTCCTTTTAGCAGCTTCTTTATCTTGTCATCTTTCTTCTGTCACTGTGTTGCTCCATTCTCACTTTTATTATGCATTAGCGTCAGTACTGGCCTAATAGAAAGTGAATCAAGATAATGAAATCGAGTGGAAAATGCATTATTATTTATTCCTATTGAAGTCTCTTTAGTTTTACAAGTCCAATTTGCCAATATGCTTTGTTCAATTTATAGTCTACTGTTTACAGTGATTATTTACTGTTTCAAATGTGCACTATTAATTCTACCCACTCCCTTATGTATTCTCGACATTTTTTGCTTGTTTCAGTAAAAATTAATGCGAAAAAATAAATGTACCGTAGGTTAGGTCTTAAAAGGAGGCGGGAGGCGGTTTAAGGTCGAAATGGCTGGAGATGGCTGGAGTAAGCAGCGATCGATAATGTATGTACAAGAGGGGTAGGGCTGGAGTGAGCAGCGATCGATAATGTACTACAAGAGGGGCAGGGCTGGAGTGAGCAGCGATCGATAATGTACTACAAGAGGGGCAGGGCTGGAGTGAGCAGCGATCGATAATGTACTACAAGAGGGGTAGGGCTGGAGTGAGCAGCGATCGATAATGTACTACAAGAGGGGCAGGGCTGGAGTGAGCAGCGATCGATAATGTATACAAGAGGGGCAGGAGAAAACAAAGGCGGACAGAGATGGCGCACTTGTAAAAGTCTGTTTGCCTTGCCAGCCATCTGCAGGCTGCGGCCTCCCCACCCTGGCCTCCTCAGCCTCTTCCGTCGGCTCCGGCAGCGACGATGAAGACGGCGGCTCGCGGCCGAATCCGCGCGACACGGTGCAGAGGAACAGCAAAGGATTCTCAGATTTTCGAGTTAAAAAAATCGATCAACACCAGTTTGGCAGGAAGGAAATCGAGCTGGCCGAACAGGAGATGGGCGGCGTCATGACGCTGCGTAAGAAGGCGGCCGCCGATCAGCCTCTGGCCGGGCTCGCATCCTGGTGTGCATCCACATCAATGCGCAGACGGCTGTGTTTATTGAGACTCTCGTACTGCTTGGCGCCAAGCTGCGCTGCTGCTCCTGCAACATCTACTCAACTCAGAATGAGGCGAGTAACCTCTGCTGCTCTGCTTACTGCTGTTTTGTGTGGCTTCTTTTGCCTGTTCCAAACCTTGCCAGATCCTCAGACTGAGCAGCCAGCCTCCCAGATCCTCAGACTGAGCAGCCAGCCTCCCAGATCCTCAGACTGAGCAGCCAGCCTCCCAGATCCTCAGACTGGGCAGCCAGCCTCCCAGATCCTCAGACTGGGCAGCCAGCCTCCCAGATCCTCAGACTGGGCAGCCAGCCTCCCAGATCCTCAGACTGGGCAGCCAGCCTCCCAGATCCTCAGACTGGGCAGCCAGCCTCCCAGATCCTCAGACTGGGCAGCCAGCCTCCCAGATCCTCAGACTGAGCAGCCAGCCTCCCAGATCCTCAGACTGGGCAGCCAGCCTCCCAGATCCTCAGACTGAGCAGCCAGCCTCCCAGATCCTCAGACTGGGCAGCCAGCCTCCCAGATCCTCAGACTGAGCAGCCAGCCTCCCAGATCCTCAGACTGGGCAGCCAGCCTCCCAGATCCTCAGACTGAGCAGCCAGCCTCCCAGATCCTCAGACTGGGCAGCCAGCCTCCCAGATCCTCAGACTGAGCAGCCAGCCTCCCAGATCCTCAGACTGGGCAGCCAGCCTCCCAGATCCTCAGACTGAGCAGCCAGCCTCCCAGATCCTCAGACTGGGCAGCCAGCCTCCCAGATCCTCAGACTGAGCAGCCAGCCTCCCAGATCCTCAGACTGGGCAGCCAGCCTCCCAGATCCTCAGACTGAGCAGCCAGCCTCCCAGATCCTCGGGTGTTGTCGAGCTAAGCTAAGCTAGATATTCATCTCGTTTAAGGTGCCCTCCCTCAGTTTCATATTACAGCACGGCTTCCTTTCTCACTAACGATTTGGGCGTGGGCAATCTGTGCGGTACAGTAAAAGGACGAGCTAAAATGAGCTGGCTTGAGCAGCGCCGCTTCGTCGTTCGTGCGACATGGCTGGAAATAATTAATCCGCTGTGGGCTGCTGCACTGCTCACCGTCTGTCAGTCGCTCCCTGCCTCCCCATCCAAGCTGTCCGCATTTATAACAACTGGTGTTTGCGTGTTTGTGCGCTCAGGGCACGCGGCTGAGTCTCGTGTGCAAATAATAAGGCCTCAGCAACGGAGAGAGAAGGAGAGGGAGAGAGTCGTTGAAAGCTGTCCGAGCCTATTTTTCGTGTCTGTCAGATTGCTGCTTTGAAAGTTCGTTTTCTTATATATTTCCGATAGCCCACTGCTAATATGATGAAAATTACTCAACTCTGTAGTTTTAGCTCACACCTACCTGTCCTTCTCACATCCCCATCTACCTGTCCCTCTCTGGCATCCCCATCTACCTGTCCCTCTCACATCCCCATCTACCTGTCCTTCTCACATCCCCATCTACCTGTCCCTCTCTGGCATCCCCATCTACCTGTCCCTCTCTCACATCCCTATCTACCTGTCCCTCTCACATCCCTATCTACCTGTTCCTCTCGCATCCCTATCTACCTGTTCCTCTCGCATCCCTATCTACCTGTCCCTCTCTCACATCCCTATCTACCTGTCCCTCTCTCACATCCCTATCTACCTGTCCCTCTCTGGCATCCCCATCTACCTGTCCCTCTCTGGCATCCCCATCTACCTGTCCCTCTCTCATCCCTATCTACCTGTCCCTCTCTGGCATCCCCATCTACCTGTCCCTCTCACATCCCCATCTACCTGTCCCTCTCTGGCATCCCCATCTACCTGTCCCTCTCTCGCATCCCTATCTACCTGTCCCTCTCTGGCATCCCCATCTACCTGTCCCTCTCTGGCATCCCCATCTACCTGTCCCTCTCTCGCATCCCTATCTACCTGTCCCTCTCACATCCCCATCTACCTGTCCCTCTCTCACATCCCTATCTACCTGTCCCTCTCTGGCATCCCCATCTACCTGTCCCTCTCTGGCATCCCTATCTACCTGTTCCTCTCGCATCCCTATCTACCTGTCCCTCTCTCGCATCCCTATCTACCTGTTCCTCTCACATCCCTATCTACCTGTTCTTCTCTCAATCCCAATCTGCCTGTTCCACTCACGCACCCTTTAATTTTCCCATTTCTATCAGATAAAATTATATTCACCATGCACAGCATCCACTGTCTAATATCTTGTCAGTCTGCTTTATACTATAGCCAATTATTATACAAGGGTAACTGCCTTACCGAAGTCGCGGGCGCCTGCTCCTCCGCTCGGCCTCAGAGTGTCGAACTAGAACTAGCAGAAATTAATTATTATCTTTTTTACAAATTATGCACATAGCTTTACAATTCAGTACCTGCCATTTCCAATTGTATAATTGAGTAATGGCCTAATGTCTGTATTCTGTAGTCTTTAGAACAATTTTAGTTACTAAACAATTTAGTGTAAAGTGTATATGCCTAGGGCAACAAATGGAGCTCCGTCAAACCAAGCGGAATCAATCTCGATCCTCTCTCCTGCTCAATATTATGTATTCACTCTATGCCGACAGATCTACATGCTGTGTACAGCAGCTAAAGTGCCGGTCACATTTCCAATAATCGATTTAGCCGGCCCTGCTAGTGTGCCACGTGATGAGACTGGGTGCGCTTTGATGAGTTCTTGCCCTATTCTATAAAAATAATCAATGCTATATGCGGCTTTGCCTAACTTCATTGCGGGTATAGACTAGATTACTTGCTATAATCATTACTTAATATTTTAAGTAATTCATTAATCTTTCTCGCATGTTCGCTTTACCTACTGTCAGTAGGGTTAATTAAAGGGCACATAATTTTCGATTTTTTAAATAAACTTTTTGTAACTCAGATTGCGGCCGCCCTAGCCGAGGCTGGCATACCAATATTCGCTTGGAAAGGCGAAGACGATCAAGACTTCTGGTGGTGCATTGATCAGTGCATCGAGACGGAGAACTGGACGGCTAATTTGATCCTAGACGATGGCGGCGACGCCACCAATCGGATGAGCAAGCAATTTCCGGCTCTGTTTCGCCAGCTCCGCGGAATTGTTGAAGAATCGATACCCGGCGTGCACAGGCTCTACCAGATGTGCAGCCGGGAGCCGGGTGCGCCCAGCCTGCTGCCGTGTCCCGCTATTAACCTTTGCGATTCAGTGGTTAAGCCCCGATTCGATACTTACTACGCTGCTCGAGAAGGCATCATCGCTGGGTAAGTATTTGCTAATACCCAAATTGCGTTTAGTAGACAACATATCGGCTAATAGCTTTAACTAATTTAACAATAAATTAAATTATCGAATAGTTGGCTATGTGCAGTTTGATAATACCTATAGAATGTGTGGTTTCATGCAATTATTTTTATTTCATGACGTGTGTTATTAAAAATATATTTTTCATTACCGAATTATCGGAATTCATTTTCATGCAGCTGCTATTCAGTAGTATGTATGCGTATAACACGAAGTTTTAGTACATTTCAGTTATATAGAATCTATGCTCTCACCTCTAGCATGTCCTTGTGGCGCAATGGATAGCGCGTCGGACTTCTAATCCGGAGGTTGTGGGTTCGAGTCCCACCAAGGATGTTGAAATAATTTTTGCTATTAAACTATTTGATTAGTAAATTTATTGTTAATATTTTCCCGTGTAGTGTATGTTAGTAACTTATAATTTTATTTTAAATATATAAGTTTAAAATTTCTCATTTTTATGATTTTCACTCAATTTTTTTTCAGTCTCCGCCATACTACTGACGTAATGCTGGCTGGCAAATACGCTTGTATCTGCGGTTACGGAAACGTTGGTAAAGGCTGCGCTCAAGCTCTAAGTCGAATGTGCTCAATTGTCGTTGTAACCGAAGTTGATCCTATCTGCGCCTTACAAGCCTGGTAAGATGATTATAAATTACGCTTAGTTATGTATGATACGATACATATCGGCTGTTTGAAAATTTTAGAAGTATTCTACTTACAGTAATATAACTGTATTTTTGACAACTATTTTTAGTATGGATGGTTTTCAAGTTCGAAAGCTGGATGACATAATCAAAACAATCGACATTCTTGTGACTTGCACCGGCAACAAGAATGTAGTGACTCTGAAGCACTTCGAACGGATGAAGAGCGGCTGCATTGTATGCAACATGGGCCACTCCAACACCGAGATTGACGTGTCTGTGCTGCAAGACAAGCGCCTTACATGGGAGCGCGTGCGCAATACTGTCGATCACATCATCTTTCCCGATGGGCGCCGTATCGTTCTGTTGGCCGAGGTTAGTGTCAATATCTCCAATATTGCTCATTATGTTGATAAATTTTATCTTATTGTATTAACAAGTGAGTGTCGCTACTCTGCTTCTAATTTTCAAGGGTCGCCTCATCAACATGAGCTGCATCAGCTTCCCCTCCGTTGTAGTGAGTGTGACTTCCTGCACGGAGGTAAATATTTTCTATTTTATTGATACTGCTCGATATGTACTACTTACATCTATTAAAGCTATGATGTTACCTTACTTCTTCACCTGCAGGCTCTCGCTCTGATCGAACTCTGGCTTTTCTCCAAAGAGAAAGAAGAGCACGAGAAAAGGGGTAAGCGGTGTCTGCCAAGTTAGCATGGTCTGTGCATATAGCACAGGTAAAAGTGCAAAACTTGCACCCCAACAATTCATTTGATTCAGTGAAAGCTTCCGGTGGCGATTTCGGCGAGAAATTCTCCGACCGCTACAAGAAAGACGTCTACCTGCTGCCTAAGAAGATGGGTGAGCTCGGGGGTTTCTCTGATTTCTCCTGATCGGGCTATTGATTAGAGCAATTTTTGAAGGCCGATAGTGTCCCAAAATTGCTTGAAAATGTCCTTTCAGTATTTGCATTCATATGTTTTGTTTATTTCCCCAGACGAGTACGTGGCAAGTCTCCATCTGCCAACTTACGGCGCCCACCTGACTGAATTGACTGACGATCAGGCGCGCTACCTTGGCGTTAGCAAGGCTGGCCCGTTCAAGCCGCACAATTATAAGTATTGAGTTGATCTACTTAAGCTGCTATAGATAACTTGACTATAAATTATTAATATCAAATTTCAATCAAACATTTTGTATGCACAATCAGCGTCATTTCAGTGTCTGATTTTTCTAGAATGTATTCAAGTTTACATATGAAACACTAAATAGGTCGCTATTATAATTGTGTGTACTGTTGATTTTTTGCAAATTTATCCAAAAAACTCCAAACAGACGCTGAATTATAAGTAGCTCACATTTCTATTTAAACATAAACTTCGGGAAATGCTCATCCAGTATTTTTAGTACCGTTTCAACTTAACTACAATTACAATACATCGCAACAGATTCCCTAGATTCCCAATCAATTTTTAATAATGTTATTCACCACACTTGGATTTCTGCTCCATCAGATTTAATTTAAATTATATTGTTTTGTGTCGATCTCTCTAGCTAGTTAGTTAACTATTTGGTTGTAAATCGTGAAACTTGTCAAGGCAAATCCTATTCGTTAATTATTAGTCTTTGCTTCTGTAGTGTACTTTTCGCTGTTTTAATCCCGTAGAAGACGAAAAGTTTTCGTTTATTATTTTTTTCTGTCAGTATGGATCTGCTGCTTACTATTGCGCAGCACCCGTGTAGATTGAACAGTTTTTTCAGTTGACCTTGTTAGTAACTTCTTACTCTATTGTTAATTAAATCTGATCATCTAAATCCATCTTCAGTAAACGAGTAGTTTGGTTTCCTTTTTGTTTCGTGTGATTTTGCTCAGGCGTTGGTCACTGGGACTGTTGACTCTTGCCCCAACAACTTATTTTTTTCACCCGAATATTCTGCTCAAAGGACACTACGATACTTTGAGAAGCTTGACACAAGTGGCTGGTATTAGTGCGTTTGATTAAATGCATGTATGTCAAAAATCGTCTCTAAATTAACTTACTGTTATCTAGCAGAAAAGCGAAGTAGATTCGCTTTTCCCCTACTATTAGTAGGTCAGGCTTGGGAAGTGTTATTACTGGGGAGAAATAAGGGGCTTGAGAGTTAATAAAAGTATAGAGCAGATGTGATTCTGGGGAAAAACTCCTGCTGGTTTTGTCTCGCATAGAGACGCCGAACCGCAGTACCCCTGTGACACTTGTCTCTGCCTGGCCGAAAGCTTTTAATGAGTTAGTAGGCTGGGTTGGAGGGTAATAGTCGATTAGGAAGGGCTGTGGGTAGCTGTATAGGAAGGCAGGCCTATACCTGTTCCAGTTGATGCTCTGACGGTCTCCCTCGGAGTGTCCTCTGAGCGAACAGCCAGCGACTCTATTAAAGCTGGAGTGTGCCAGGACCAGGACTGAGTCTGACCAGGACGGGGCCGTTGGCACGGCCTAATAGAAATGGCGGGTTGGCAAAGCAAAGGGTGAAATAGTCCCGGCGATTAGCCCTCCTGCCGCTTCAAAGATAAGAGACTGTCTGGCAAGAGTACCCGGGGTTTAGTGGGTGGGGAGGCTCCTTCGGGTTGCCACGGCCGTGGGGGCGGTCTTTTGACCGGTATTTTGGCATTCCTAACCCCGGAGAAGGCACGGGCTTCCCTGATTGGTTCACTCAAACCCCTCTAGCCCCGGGGAGGTTTTGATTTGAGTTTGGAGTAGGTGCGACGGCCCGACGGTAGGGGGTAGGCCCCGCCCTCAGCCCGACTGGTGTCGCCTGCTCGGCTTGATGGCCACAGTTTCTTTTAGCCTAGCTTAGAAACCTAGTGTACATTAGTACACTCCCAACTTGGATCCTAATTCATTCCTAGTGGCGTAAGAGCCTGTTCAATGGCTGAGGCGCCTTATTACTTATTTAGTAGTAGTAGTAGTGATTCTTTGAAAAAAAGAAACTAGGGTCAACCTAGGATACTAAATACAGGTATTCAGTAAAGTGACGTCACCTAAGAGTAAGCGAGCTGAGATAAGGCCATGGATAGGGAATGTGTAGACTTTTATCGGTGGTCTTTGCCAGTAAACAGTGCGCAGTGGTATAGTAATTGCCTAATTGCTTATTGCATCCAGGAACTAAAACCTTTTAAAATCGTTGCATTTTTTTGTTTAAACATCTTTCGAATTAATATCTTGAAATCTTGAATTTCTGTCTTCCTTCTTTAATCTTACATAAAAAGATTAAAAACATCAGCATCAGGGGAACATTGTGACAGCAACTATTAAATTCGAATCAGTATGAAACCACCAGTAGCCTAGACCGGGTAGCCAGAATCTACTATTACGAGCTAGTAGCTAATGAAACTGTTGGTTTGTTGGGACTCTATTAGGCGGTCATAGTTTTGGCATATTAAATTTCTGAGCTACTTAGAACACGGCACTGCTAGCAATGTATTCAAATAAATAATGTACAAAATTGTTTTAGTGAAATTCGAATGGTTTGAATGACGTAATCATTTTATCAAATACAGATTAGCACACGCACACTTTGTAAAGAGGCATCTGAAACAAAATTTGAATTATCACTTTTCTTAAAGCCTATTTTTGGTCCAAGGTTGTCTGAGTCCTGACCGCTTGTCACGTTTATTGGGCCATGCAGAACCGATTTAACTTAAATATAAGCTCCTTACAACCCTGATATATCATTAAATAAACTTTTTATTTCAAGAAAGTTACAAAGTTATTTTAACTCAACTTTACATCAGTTGCTGCCTTGGTTTTTAATTTCCTTATTTTAAGGCCTTCGATTATTTAAGTTATAGTTTTTGTTTATTCAAGCAGTTGTCTGTCCGTTCACTCAGTTCAATCAAGCAGTTGTCTGTCCGTTCACTCAGTTCAATCAAGCAGTTGTCTGTCCGTTCATTCAGTTCAATCAATCAAGCAATTGTCTGTCCGTTCATTCAGTTCAATCAATCAAGCAATTGTCTGTCCGTTCATTCAGTTCAATCAATCAAGCAATTGTCTGTCCGTTCATTCAGTTCAATCAATCAAGCAATTGTCTGTCCGTTCATTCAGTTCAATCAATCAAGCAATTGTCTGTCCGTTCATTCAGTTCAATCAATCAAGCAATTGTCTGTCCGTTCACTCAGTTCAATCAAGCAATTGTCTGTCCGTTCACTCAGTTCAATCAATCAAGCAATTGTCTGTCCGTTCACTCAGTTCAATCAAGCAGTTGTCTGTCCGTTCATTCAGTTTAATCAATCAAGCAATTGTCTGTCCGTTCATTCAGTTCAATCAAGCAGTTGTCTGTCCGTTCACTCAGTTCAATCAATCAAGCAATTGTCTGTCCGTTCATTCAGTTCAATCAATCAAGCAATTGTCTGTCCGTTCATTCAGTTCAATCAAGCAGTTGTCTGTCCGTTCACTCAGTTCAATCAAGAAATTGTCTGTCCGTTCACTCAGTTCAATCAATCAAGCAATTGTCTGTCCGTTCACTCAGTTCAATCAATCAAGAAATTGTCTGTCCGTTCACTCAGTTAAATCAAGAAATTGTCTGTCCGTTCACTCAGTTTAATCAATCAAGCAATTGTCTGTCCGTTCACTCATTTCAATCAAGCAATTGTCTGTCCGTTCACTCAGTTCAATCAAGCAGTTGTCTGTCCGTTCACTCAGTTCAATCAAGAAATTGTCTGTCCGTTCACTCAGTTCAATCAAGCAGTTGTCTGTCCGTTCACTCAGTTCAATCAAGAAATTGTCTGTCCGTTCACTCAGTTCAATCAAGAAATTGTCTGTCCGTTCACTCAGTTCAATCAATCAAGCAGTTGTCTGTCCGTTCATTCAGTCTGCGTTGCCACATATGCAGAACGATTCACAATGGAAATGCTCGTAGAAAATCAGAGAAATTAAGAGAAACGCTGGCTAATCGGATAATCCTATATAATTATCTGCTTAGCTTATGTTCAGTGTAGCACGTATGATATATTGTTTGGATAACATAAGCTCTAATTGCGGCACATAATAAACAAACTGGGCTAAATCACACGATTTAGAGGGACAAGATAAGGACTACTAAAGTAACGTAATCTTCTAGTGGTCCTTGGTACATGATTTACGAGTACTGGCTTGCACAGTATTAATGGCCGAACTGCGTCTGCAAACTATTCACTGCTGCTTACTCTCTCTCTCTCCCTTTCTTGTCCAGGAAACGTGTAACATTAACGTGGCATATCGCATACCATCCCCACAATTGTTAAACAGGATCGCTGTAACCACAAGCCAATTGATTCATTCTTATTAAGCAAAATAATCGCATTACACGTGTATCCGTTTACGAGTATGTGAAGCGTGATTTATTATTTTGCGATCTGTGTATAGCCGTCGTATCTGGCAGTGCTGGCTAACTCACAGTTACGAAGTACTACCGCAGCTACCAAAGGCCATTTAACCTTCCTGCTTACTAATATCTTAGTTTAATGTCTCTTTTACGTGCATTTCTCCTCTTTACAATGTCGCAAGCAATTATGGCACAAAATTCACAATCTCCAATTTTTATACTAAGCGCGATTTGCTTACTGTATGCAAGCAGTTAGGCTTCTCTTTTTGGGAAATTCGCCTCCTTTTGAGAGTTTTTGAGAGCCGGAAACTTATCGTGATTCTGTTAATGTTGAAGTCAATAATTTAGCCCTGTCTCCCATATATACACGCTGCCTATAGTAAACTTGGGATATCCAGCCAAACTGTCAATGTTTTAATAAAAACAACTCGTTTTCTGTGCATAATCGAAGAAGTAGTGGAATAGCTCGTACAGCCATATGCTCTGTCAGGAAGAAATTTCATTTCCTAGCAGCTGAATACAAGCTGAATTATTAGAAAACAAACTTTGCGCTTAAGAGGCGAAAGTCTTGCAGGTACTTTTTGCCACGGGTGTGCTTTCTTAATTCACTCGATCCAAATGTTATTTCTTAAGTCGCATTTAGAGTTCGCAATCCCAATGCTTCATATACATATGTATCTCCAAACGTTACACTCCCAAATTTTTAGCTGTTATACTAAAACAAAAACTTAGCTCTTACAACAGCCCATGCAGAGAAAAGGCCAGAGACTCGGTGAAGCATTATATGAGAGGAACCCGATTGCATTAGTGGCAGAGTGGCGTACGTCCCGCATACATGGTCCATGCGGTGCAGCATCCCCCTGATCTTCGCCATGCAGTACCGCTTTAATTGGCTCTGTGGGGTCGATGCCTCGCAGCTTTTCCCATTTCCCACGTCTTCCGCATTGCTAAGCAGCCGCTGGCCCGGCGCGGATATAAAGCCAAAAGTTTGCAGCTTAGCAGCTCAGGTTTGCCTCGGGTCATGCCGCGGCTTGGGTGTTGAGGTCACTCGAGTTTGGAGCAATTACATCTCATGTATACTGGCTCAGATTTGATTATTAGCGCAGTCAACTGAAGTTTCATAGGGAAAGTGGAGCTGATGCTTATGCATAGGCAGCAGTAGATATTTCAAATAAGTTGCCCTTTTTAACGTCAGCAGCTCCTTTATCAGAACGCATACAGTCAACATCAATTTTGAACGTCTCGTACATGTACTGCTGGTACATATTGTCTTGAATAAAAAATTAATAAGTCGATCTTGTATAGCTCAGGCCCACTAACCTTGCACTTACATTACCCCATTTATAAAAGGTTGCCATGTGTTTATAGAAAGAATCTAATCTTTTTGAGCATTTTTCGATTTTGAATTTCAACCCATTCCGATTATTTCAGAAATGTATGATTACAATAATTAAATATTGGCCTGAATTGATTAAAAATATAGCATCAATTATTTATAGAAAAACATCCACTAAGCATGGCATCGGCTTTGCACTCGAGATGTCTCTTTCTCTATATATTATTTTTGTGCGAGATAAAACAGCTGCTTTGCAGGAAAGTGTTTTAATTGTCTCAAAAGAGGTTATATTGGCTCGATTGCGTGCATTTCGAAGTATTTGAAGCAAATTTTAAATTGATACTCCGCATTTCTCTGAAGAAATTGCGTGTTTACAGATACAATTTTTTGGGAAATTTCAAAAGATATCGCTAATAAAAACTGATTTAGTGCATCAGTGGACACTGCGAATACAGTAAAACATGCAAATATACATGCCATTGGCAAATCAAATTTGAGCGTTAAACACAAAAATATAGACTCTCGATGCTCGTGATGTGATAAACATGCATAGTCTTTTTCCCGAGAATTGGTTCTGGAACCAGAATGTGTAAAAAATGAAAATCATTGGATTTATTTCAAAATTTTCTCAGCCAGTAAACGTGACAGTGACAAGGATAAATCTTACCGGAAAGTCTGGCACGAAAACTATACGAGGTGTGGTTTCCTGGAAAGATGGATGTAGCACTTGGTCTTCTAATGATTAAGTTTTGTGTCGATTTAAAAGAAAAAAGCCTGTCGTTTCGCTTATCGAAAAAATATGACTAATGCCTAATAGCCCATTAAATTATAACTGATCAGACTTAAGGAAGTTGATGACTATTACTATGTCATATGAAAAACAGTGTTTTCATAACTCAGACTTTACTCAGTGAGTCAGTCATTTACATACAACATATATACATATTCGTATATCAAAGGAATAAGCCTACTTTTACTGATTTTCAGTTATATTATCATTTAATTTTTATTTTGATTACTGGACTTTTTGACCTCTGGCTCTGGCTATTGCCTATTGTATTACATAGTATAAATGTATAATTAAGGCTTAGGCAGCTAGGCCTAGTCCTATTCAGTATCTTATCTTTTCATCGTGATAGAGAGGCGATAAACTGGTAAGTGATCTATTTTAGTTTGTTGCTAGGTTGTGTAATAGTCATGATATGATTGTTAATAATATTAGTTAGCCTAATCATATTTTTAGCTATTAATTTATATCTATGAATATTTGCAAGGTAGATTTAAATTAATTAGGCTATTATTATCAACTAATCAATATAATAATTCTATCAGAATTTAGTTAAAATGGGTAAAAAATACAGGCTTAGACTATTAAAAATGAAAGTCTATAATATTAGTTATCAAATTTTAAATAATTTAAGGCAGTTGTTATTGTTATGGTAACCATATAAATAGCAAAAATTAATGGTTGTTTTATGGTCAACAAATAAAACAAATATCATCTAAATTTAGTAACTAATATTAAGTGTTTAGTTTTTTAATTTTAGAAAAATTATATGCTTTTAATGTATTGATACAAAGGTAATTTCTAATAGTTAATGTATTGATACAAAGGTAATTTCTAATAGTTCTTGTTATCAGCATTAGTTAGGCTTAAAATGTCTTCTTATAATTTTAAAAATAGCCATTCTATTTCTTACAAATGGAGACCATAAAAATAATAGCTTCATTATTTATGTAGCACAATTATTTATTTTATTTCTAATATTAAAATCTTATGCAAACATATTAGTTTTATGCATTCATAAAAATAACAGTTTTGTTATTTATATGGTCACCATGATAATAACAATTGCCATAATTTAAATTAAATTTTAGATTAATAATTATATTCAAGGTCCTCATTATTTCTAATTTTATTAATTAAAATGGTCAATATATCATATCAGTTTTGAATTAGGCCTAGTTCATAGTTGCAAATATATATTATATATATTATGCAATGCATATGCTATATGCCAATGTATGCTAATAGACTTTTATTGTATACAAAAATATATCAAAACAAAATTATAAATGATGATCTTTATATGCCAAGCTATATACCAAAGGGTATGCCAGGCCCTTTTATATGCCAATTTGTATACCAATAGCGTGGTATAGGGCCTATACCAGATCTCTTTATACTTGTATACTAGAAAATATACATTATCTAGAGTCTGACATGTACATATAGGAATTTTGTGCCTTATAGGCATAGTTGATTGTATGCTATATATGGGAAGTTAGATTATATCCTAACTATAAATGCCAATGCTAATGGACTTGAAAGGTCCATTGATAGATAGTGTCAATATGCAATGATTTTGTCTATTGTCTTTTTATTTGCTAGTAGGTCCTGGCTAGACAAAATAACTTTTTTGTAATATACAAAAAATGCAAATCTTATCATATTATGTATTTATCTCTCAATTCTATATTCAATTTATATATTTAATTATTTAATTTTATCTATATTATCTCTCAATTTTATATATAATACTTTTAATATTTTCATATTATGCACATTCAAACAAACTATTAAAATTAAAAACAAGCTTTCAGGGGCAAATGAAAGGGGACTGGGGGATTCATTTTCCTTCCCTTGAGATGGCCTACCCCCCTCCCCCCAAAGAAAATTTCTGGATCTGGGCCTAGCTATATTGTAATTTGTAACCATATATTAGATCATTGTAGTAACCATATTGGCTATCTTTATCAAATTTGAAGTATTGGTTATAGTACATAAAAGTAAAGGTTGTCAAATTTATAGTGTATTGAGTTAGCTTGAACAACAATAAACATATCTGTATTGAAAAAAAATGAAATTTGCTCACAGGTAGAGCTGCGGCTTATTGATGCAGGGTGCGGATGCTGGCGGCAGTGGCGCCTGGCTCAGCTCAGTTCTAACCAAGGCAGTGCACCGCTGCGCCCAGGAGAAACTCGACCGCAATCGGGACAGCCGCAGCCGGGGCTGGCTTCGTTATAACGAGTGGGAGCAGAAGAAGTGGAAACAGCAGCACTATGAATATTACGATGACGAGCTATTCCGCTGTTGCTACGCCATCAACAAGCTGCCCTGGTCTGTTGGCATCTCAGCGAAATCTCTAGAGGCGGTCTCCAATGTTGAAGCTGTCAATCGGGTGTTGCTAAGCAGCCAAACTGGCGTCTGCGTCGGCTGCGGCCCCGGCTCCGATGCTATCGCTCTGTTGGCTAGGCGGCACCACCACAGCGCCGGGCCAGCCGAGCCTCTCGTCATGTTCCTGGTAGACCGGTGCGGCGGCTGGCAGCCGCTAATCTCGAGTATAGATGAGCAGCTAAGAGAGCAGCGACTGCCATACAGCCTATGGTTCAAAGCTGGCTGTGTTAAAAATGCCGCCGACGCTGCCAAACTGCTGCCAGATGCTGACCTGGTGGTGCTGAGCTTTGCCCACTCAGTCAACGCCGAGCCAGACCTGTGGCCTCACCTGGCTGCCCGGTACAAGCTTGTACTGGTGATTGACATCACTTCCGAGGCACTGGCTGATGCACTTCAGCGGGTCGGCTTTACCGCCTGTCAGATTGAAAGCCAATCCGCTGTGTCTATCTTTTACTGCTTGGCCGGCAGCCAGCCAGTGTCAGCAGCTGGAGATGCCGGCAGCCAGCCAGTGTCAGCAGCTGGAGATGCCGGCAGCCAGCCAGTGTCAGAAGCTGGAGATGCCGGCAGCCAGCCAGTGTCAGCAGCTGGAGATGCCGGCAGCCAGCCAGTGTCAGCAGCTGGAGATGCCGGCAGCCAGCCAGTGTCAGAAGCTGGAGATGCCGGCAGCCAGCCAGTGTCAGCAGCTGGAGATGCCGGCAGCCAGCCAGTGTCAGAAGCTGGAGATGCCGGCAGCCAGCCAGTGTCAGAAGCTGGAGATGCCGGCAGCCAGCCAGTGTCAGCAGCTGGAGATGCCGGCAGCCAGCCAGTGTCAGAAGCTGGAGATGCCGGCAGCCAGCCAGTGTCAGCAGCTGGAGATGCCGGCAGCCAGCCAGTGTCAGCAGCTGGAGATGCCGGCAGCCAGCCAGTGTCAGAAGCTGGAGATGCCGGCAGCCAGCCAGTGTCAGCAGCTGGAGATGCCGGCAGCCAGCCAGTGTCAGCAGCCGAGGAGGCAGTCAACGACTCCAATCTCAGCGGACTATCAAAGCTGTGCGTGTGTGCGGAAGTCTAAATAACTAAGAGTTTTTGCAAGTGCTGTCTATGCATGAGATTTACGATTAAATGTTTTATTTTCTATGGAAAAATAAAGAAAATTGATGCATTCATTCCATTAAACTTTTATTCACCATCTTATTAATTCCGTTTTGTGACGAGATGTATGTATTTTACCTATGAGGAGTTTTCTTTTTTATAAAATTGCCAATTGCTCATTTTATTTAGGACAGTGTCTTGTGCCAGCTACTGACTGCTAGGGCGCCACGAATTACTTAAACTAATTGTTATTTATCTGCTTTCTGTCAATACCTAGATATTGCGAGTAACGAAAATATATCGTGAGTGGCGTTTGCAGTTGATTTAACAATGATCTTCTCTAATCTCCTGTAATAAATGAATTGCAGTTTAATTTTTTTCTTTTACATTATTTTTAACTGATTAAGATGTAGAAAGACTTCCAGAAAGTTTTAAAGAAGATAAGGGAAATTTATGTTTATTCATAATTTACGTGACACAAATTTAGTATTTCAAAATGGATCAACGGAATTTGCTTGTTATGTACTTTTTGCGAGTCTTCCTGAGGTAGCTACTTGGTTCTATTTTTCATAGGATGAAGCAACCTCATCCTACGAGTGTAAATTCCTTCCAACGGTCCTCAGCGCACAAGTCATGCGACCTCTACTATCAATCAGCTGGTTGGCAACACCGGGGCAATCGATGATTACCTGACCTGCGCAAATCTTGCAGGCTAAAAAAAGAAGTTAGTTCACATTTTGTGTAGAAAGAAAAGCCTATGTCAATTCGCTTGCAAGCCATTGCTATAAAAATTGCATATCGAGGTGACGAGATCCGTGTTTACTCTTGGCAAACTTGCACCGAGGCCGTGCAATCGAGGCCGGTGATTATTAATATTGTTTTTAGTCCACCCCTGACGCAATTGTCATTCGGGCAAATTGCTAATCAAACGATTTCTCTATGAAGCTTGCTGTTTCCCTAACGGGGCTTGTATGGTCTCTGCATACACTAATTTGCTAGCCGAAGCGTGCTTAGATAAACTGACTCTGGCCAGCGCGCGTTCACCTGCTTGATCCCGAGCTAAAAATCTATTTGAGGCTCTGCAGCTAATATCCTATAGAAGTTTTCACTGTGGCACAACAAACGCAATTTGCCTAAAAAAACCCCATACAAAACGCCATCAATGCAGCAGGCCTGAGCATGTGCGGTCTATTTGCTCACTAACATGCATACAAGACCTGTGTGTGTTAGCTTTGCGTGTATACTCTACAACTCCCGTATGCTATATAGAGAGTAAAGGCTTATACAGTGGACACCCTGCGGTGCTTGTGGTTACAGCTTCTTATTAATTTTCTGACGTCGACATCCCAAGCGGAGGAGCTGCAGGCCAGCTACCAGAAGATGGAGGGCCTCGCCCGTCAAGATCGATATATTCATGCGTTTAAAAGCTTACACGCCAAATCTGAAGCACTCTCTCCACTTCTCTGTTCCTCTGTTTCTCAGCTCTCTTAAGTCTGGAACCAAGAAAAAATTAAGAAAGCATGCAAAGCCGGGCGCTTGAAATTCGATTATCTAATATTACTACTATATGGACTAGGCTATAAACAACAGGGTCCATAATGCATTTTAAATTCGACCGCCTGTTTGTCGAAACATGTAGCTATATAAGAGCCGTAGCTAACTGCAGGCGTTGCATATTTCATTTAAACGCTCCGCCCTTGTCTGTAGCTTAGCTTAGCTTAGCGGAGTCGACGGGACTATTTTTGGACACGTTTATATACATGTAGCTATGATAATTCAACCGCGCAGGATGTGCCACATGTGAGCTGCCGTCATTCTACGAGGGTTGTCCCAGAAATAGCGGCAAAAACTGGTACAGAGGCTGATTGTGATATTCGAATTTGATGCAACTTGCGTCATAAGTAGAAAAAAATCCAACGGTTGTTTTGCTTTTTAAATGCGGTAAAAATGCCAATTCATTAAAAAGTTATGCCTATAATTAGAACAAGGGGTAGGGGGTAGAGTTACACCAAGTCGAGGGGTCTGCAAAGTCGGTCACGCAGCATCGCCATCGCCCTTGACTGATGACTTTTCGACGAAGTCAACCCTCAGCCTGTAGCCTGCAGCTGTTCTGCTTCTGCTTCTGCTTCAGATTAGCTCCTGCTTTTTTCGAGGGCTTATGTGCTCTTTTGTTTCTCTTCAGCTTCTTTGTTTGCTTCTGTTTTCGAATCGATGGTTCTGACCATAGATATTATATAACTGTATAGTTATATACGAGCGTAGTTATATAGTATCTATGGTTCTGACTAAGCATCAAAAGTTTAGTCTATGGCCAGCATAGTAGGCTCGACTTGGTGTAACTCTACCCCCTACCCCTTGTTCTAATTATAGGCACAACTTTTTAATGAATTGACATTTTTACCTCATTTAAAAAGCAAAACAATCATTGGATTTTTTTCTACTTATGACGCAAGTTGCATCAAATTTGAATATTACAGTCAGCTTCTATACCGGTTTTTCCCGCTATTTCTGGGACAAGCCTCGCACTACTGTAAATTTGTATGTAGAAATCATGTAAATATTCTACATGTGTACTCGTCCGATATAAAAAACAGGTGTTCAAGTATGATTAGATGCACACATGGCTATATATGAAGCTCGCAAAGTCACGGACTTGTGCGGCTTTGTGAGCATCCTTCTCGTGCATTCACTTGCAATATTCTCGTCATTCGACACTGGGATAAACAATATTCGGTAGGAAAGTCATGCATTCATGAACTGTGAAGACAAGAAAATTGCCCCCCTTGATCATGCACGCCTTTCTGCCTGAATTTACACATTCTCCACGGACTGCATTGAGGTGGAAGACTGGGAGATGGACCTGCTCATTGTGGAGCTTGAATGGTTGAGCAGATTGCCATCAGCCTGCACTGCAGTATCTTGAGCATTCATCTGCTTGCCTCATGAATTTCATCGGGCTCGGATCTGGCTCATTCCCTCTTCCTACACCGACCGGACCGCAATTTTATGATCTCAAGCAGACTCGAGTAGGGCTGGCTGTCGTATTCGACATGGGACCCGCGGCGCCCGGGTGAATGAAAAGCATAAAAAAGCAGCGTTCGTGCTCTCTTGTTCCGCCGCCCGATCCCGGCCATTCTCGGACCGTCCCTTGCTTCCTCCCGACGGAAGGGGCTCTGTGAGCTGCACCCGATTTCATAATTCAGATGGCTGCATTGCAAGGCTATCAGATTGATTTTTATAACAATGCCATCTTTGTAGAATAAACTATCCCATGGGAGTTTGGTCCTGGATTTTCGATCGCAATATTTTTCTGATGCATAGTTCTTGGAGATTAATTAACAACAAAGGAATTACTTCTGGGAATGACGATTGCTTTAACACACCGATGTTCTTTTATGTGAGGCAATTTGGACTGTTCCACAGCTTTACCAGAGGGTTGAAGACCACTATAGAGGACTTTGGCTGTGCCAGTAAGTATAAAGATGATGTTGTACTGGGCTGGACTCTGCTCCGATTGACTAAACTCTCAAACCTAGCAAGTAAGAAAACGCTCTAAGGTAAGTCCAATATGCGCGTTGCACCCTGTGTCATCTGCCAAACAGACCACTTTTTACTGGCTTAGTCTCCCAATCAGAGGCTCTGAATTTATCAATCTGAAAAAATATCAGCCAGTTTTTTTCAGACAGACTAAAACTCGAACGTGTGCAGCCCCTGCCAGTGCCTGCAGCTACTCGTATATAATCTGTGGCATTGGCTTCCATCCTCATTCCTGCTGCAGCAGCAACTTCGGGCTTTCGTCAACTGGATACAAAAACTCCCACTGTATGCGTCCACGGCGAGGCCCTTCGGGGCATGTCAATCATTCTGCACTGCAGACCACTACAATGCCCATGCAGTATTCTCCCGTAGCTACGAGTAAGTAATTGAAGTAGAAAATAGGGATGCTCCTTTTGTTACCATTTAGCTAGTTGAATTGATTTTTTTTATTGATAGTTATGTATTTCTGCATTAAATGAACCTGCGTGAGCAAAAAAATTAGAATTAGACTTTTTCAAAACACAATATGATTTTACAACTTGCTGCTTCCACTTCACTGCAGTTTTGCCATTAGCTTTAGCCAGTTGTCCGTGACACACCAACTCAGTTGAGTACCGTACAGGCATCAAACCGTCACCGAGAGCCAATCAAGCCGCTGTTTCGCCTGCCATTGGCCGTCTAGGGCTAGGCTTCCAAACTATCCGCGTATAGTCTTGCTACCTCTCTTCCCGTTTTTAAAATATCCCCACTGCCCACCCGACGCCAGCATTCCCTCTCGCGGACTTCTAATCCATTTCCTTCGCGATCGCGCCATACAGAGAATCACCAGAACCGAAGAGCTGCCGGCCTCTGTTGAATGAAACGCAGAAGTCGACAGGACGCGGAACTCGCTGTCGCAATTGCAGCGCCCGACAGTGCGGCAATGAACAGCGCCGTAACTCTCCCGCTGCACAAGTACACCGTCCAGACCAATAATCGGGCCGTCGAGGCCGACGCTGACCCCACGGATGCCGACGCGGAAGCCTCTGCTGTAGCTTCTTTTGGAGCGGCGACTGCCGGGCAGTCGGACTTGGCCCCAGTCCGCAGCGCCCTGCACCGCCAGTTCATCTGCTTCTGCGAGAACACCACTATCCGAGGAATTCCGCGCATCATCAAATCGGAGAGCCGGCGCATCCGGTTGCTCTGGATCTTCTTCGTGGTAGCCCTGTTCGTCGCTTGCATCCTCTGTCTGTCCTTCTTGACGCTGCAGTTCATCGAGTACGACGTGATGCACCCGCCCAGGGTGTTGAAGGACTACAGCTCGCCGTTTCCCTCCGTAACGCTCTGCAATATGCGACCGCTGTCCTCTGAGGGCCGGCAGCAGCTGAGCCAGCAGGGCTGGAAATATCCGCGCGACTTCTCCGAATCGTTGGAACTGTTCGCCAGGAACCTATACTTCTATAACGAGTCAACGAAGTACGTTTACTACAACTTCTCCGGCTCGATGGGTTTCCCAGCCTACCTGGAGAGCCTGCCAAGAAGCGCCAGCCGCGACATCGGGCACACTCTCCAGGATTTTATTCTCGACTGTCGGGCGGTCATCCGGAACGGCAGTGCCCGCAACCTGAAATTCTGCAGTCCCGAGTACGTCTGGGGCGGCAAAGGCTCCGACATGTTCGCCGGTAACTTTCACGCCTTCCTGCACGGAAACTACATGAATTGCTACACCTTGGACTTGCACGAGGAGTTGAGGGACAACACCACCATGGTAGAGATGGCCGTCTACCTAGACAACGAATGGAACCTCGACAATTTCAACTGCGTAGACTGTTACACCATGGACATCAGCACGCAGCTGTCTGGAGCCGTGCTCACCATCCACTCGGGCGACACCTACCCGGACGTGAATCACGAGGCCATCCACCTGAAAGCTGGCTCCCTGACCGAGGTGAAGCTCAAACACGTGTTGAACGTTCAGAAGCAGGCGCCCTACGGCCGGTGCTCGCAGGACACGCAGAGGAACCTTAACCTATTCGGTCGGGAGTACAAATACAGCGAGGACGCCTGCCGACAGGCCACAATCCAGCGGGACATTCTCAATACCTGCGGCTGCCAGGCCATCGAGTATCCGCTGGTGCGCGAATCGAATTTCACCTACTGCACCGGCCTGGAGGAGTTTCTGCGCAGCGACGGCTGCAACTGGGCCACGGCCGAGAACGATCAGAAACGGCTGGCCGACTGCAGTGCCACCCTGCAGAAAGTCTACGGCTATATCCGCTGCAAGAATGACGTCATTTCCAAGTACTCCAAGGACGTGGTGGAGAGCTGCACGCTGCCCTGCTCGTTTTACAGCTACCAGACCGAGCGGTCGACATCCGACTGGCCGACCAGGTCGTTCCAGCTGCGCCTGCTCAACAGCCGGGTCTACAGCCGCCTGCTGAACAGGAAGGAGATGAAGGCCTACAGGAAGGCTATAGAAAAGCTGAATAATAACGGCAGCATCCAGGAGGCCTACGAGATGCTGAAGCACGAGAACCTGCTGGAACGGAACCTGCTGTCTATCCAGCTGATCCGGCCGAACTTCGATCTGCACAAGGTTGAGGAAAAAGAGGTCCTGTCTCTGACCTCCTTCCTGAGCCAGATTGGCGGCTTGTTCTCTATATTCGTCGGCCTGACAATGATCTCCGTGGTAGAGCTAATCGACTTTTTCATCCACTGCTACGAAATTTGCACCAGGCAGAGCCGCGGCGTTGGCAGAGCCTCCGCCGTCAGGAGGTGCGATGGAGCGGCCAGCCGCTCGGAGGCGGACGTCCTGCTGCCGGCTGTGGCCGCCGGGCCGCGACCGCATCAGAAGCTGCCGAATGCTGACAGCTGACGGGAAATCCGATTCACTCTTGGCGACTCTTGACTGGTTGAGCAGAGGATTGGGACTTTGAGATACATGGTGAAGGGTCGGCAAGGGCCTCAAAGGAGGAGTTTCTCTCGTCCGAGCATGCCGGACACTGGAAACATTTTCCAGTTTTTGCTGATAGATCCCGAAGGTCCTTCAATCTGCTGATAGAAAAGAAGTCCACCGGGACATTGGGTCAGTGAAAAGACAGTAGATGTACATTTATTCTCCCGCTGTTAGCTGTTGCTGTTGAGGACAGGCGGTTCCCCATCTCTAGATACTATAATTCAGTAATTCATTGTTGTAACTCACTGTTGCCATGGTTGCAGTATCCTCATTTTTGGTATGAATCAAAATCAACTTTTTTGTGTTCGTGCTTATATAGTTTTTTGTCTGGTCTCTCTGGCTGTCTCTATGGAGGCCTCGCCTGTTTTAGCGTCGTCAAATATCTAGCTAGAAGAGCCGAGTCCGGCTGGCTGATGCAGTGCTGCTCTCTATAAAAATCAATCGATAGCTTATTAGCAGAAATAAAACCTGAGGAAGAAACTGAGCGATTCGGGAGCTTAGCATTGGACTCGAAGCTGTCTGTTTTTTTCGTTTTTACGCTACATATCGGTAACTGACCCTTCAGTTTATTTTGCTTGCTGGGGTGGGGGATTTGTGGACTGCTAGGCTTTCTCTCAAAATGCAGTTATTTAAATTCTAATACCTGAAATATTCAGAGTCGGCTATAAAAACCAATAAGGTTTTTTAACGAAAGCATGGAGTGGAATTGTTAGGTAGCTAATTAACTATGCGTTTAAAGGCTGCTGTCGCGAGCAATACCCAAAAAATGCTAGGAATAATAAATCAAAGCAACGAACCCATTCGCCGGGGGAGAGTAGAGGGGACGACAGAAAGAGAAAGCAACGATTTAATCCGTTTGCTTCATACTGAAGCAGCCAATTCCCAAATGACTTGCACTAATGGGGCGGATCTGAACGGGCCTTAGAAGTCGCCTCTGCTTTTTATCTGTTTCAATGCCTGCCTTTTTAATTTACTGAGGGTTGCCTTATTTTTTAGTAATTAATAAAAGAAGTAATGAGGCAGAAATGAGGGAGAGGTGAGGGAGAGGAGCGGGAGAGGTGAGGGAGAGATGAGGGAGAGGTGAGGGAGAGGTGAGGGAGAGGTGAGGGAGAGATGAGGGAGAGGTGAGGGAGAGGTGAGGGAGAGGTGAGGGAGAGGTGAGGGAGAGGTGAGGGAGAGGTGAGGGAGAGAAGCGGGAGAGGAGCGGGAGAGGTGAGGGAGAGGTGAGGGAGAGGTGAAGGAGAGGTGAGGGAGAGGTGAGGGAGAGGTGAGGGAGAGGAGCGGGAGAGATGAGGGAGAGGTGAGGGAGAGGTGAGGGAGAGGTGAGGGAGAGGAGCGGGAGAGGTGAGGGAGAGGTGAGGGAGAGGTGAGGGAGAGGTGAGGGAGAGGTGAGGGAGAGGTGAGGGAGAGGTGAGGGAGAGGAGCGGGAGAGGTGAGGGAGAGGTGAGGGAGAGGTGAGGGAGAGGTGAGGGAGAGGAGCGGGAGAGGTGAGGGAGAGGTGAGGGAGAGGTGAGGGAGAGGTGAAGGAGAGGTAGGAGATAATTGACGGACATGATAGGCATTGGAGTAGACTAAGGAAACAGATGGAGAAGACGGAAAGAGGCTATTAGGAGACAGGCCGGTGAGGCAGTGGCAAGAGAAGCTGCTAGCAGCGACCGCCGGTTCAGCGTCAGACGTGCTGAATTCGCCGCTGCCAGCTCGGCAATGTCTGGCAAACTGCTGCTTGAGCAGCTCGGCAGTTTGACTAATCCAGCAGCAGCTCTCCCCAACCAGCATAGGGATTTCGTGGGTATCGGGGAAGAGGACTGCTGCCCCCCCCCAGGTCCAACCCCCCACCACTGAGATCCCTTCCCCAATCCCCGGCCTAGAATCCACGCGCACAGAGAGATCAATGCTGCACCTCGCTGGCCGAATCCCAGAGGACTGTGGGGCAATCAATTTGTTGTAAAACAGGACTGTCCGGGATATACTTGTGCGCGCGGAGTTATCCCAGGAAAATCCTGCAGCCAGATAATAGTGGAAACAGAGAGGCGAACGACAATCTGAACTGTGGAAGGCTCGGAGACAAACGACGGCATAAATTGTAGATTTTATTGCAATCGCAGTTGTGTGCAGGAGGGCCTGCTCAGGCAAAGTGGATTTTATAATTACTGCTCAAGCGGCTTGGCTTGGCTGCTGAAAAGTGATTTTTTATTATTCGGCGACACGGCAGTTTTATTAGCTTAGCTGTGGCCAAATGCTGTCCTGATGGGGTCTGTGACAGTGGCCTCGCTTGTCCGGTCGGCTGGACTGTAAAATTGCTTAATTGAGTCTGTAAGCCTGACCCTCGGTGGAGGGCTTAATGAATGACCAGAAGTGGTAAACGAGTTACAGCAGCATTTATAATGTAGAGAAAACAAAGCGATTAATAAAATAACCGATGTGAGATAAAAATAACCGATTTTTTTCCAAATAGAATCTGTGAGAACAATGAGCACGAGGGAGCGAGGACAATGGAAAAGATGCAAAGGAAGAGGAGAGAGAGAGAGAGAGAGAGAGAGAGAGAGAGAGAGGAGAGAGAATTGAGGGAGACAAGAGAGAGGAGAGAGAATTGAGGGAGACAAGAGAGAGGAGAGAGAATTGAGGGAGACAAGAGAGAGGAGAGAGAATTGAGGGAGACAAGAGAGAAGAGAGAGAATTGAGGGAGACAAGAGAGAGGAGAGAGAATTGAGGGAGACAAGAGAGAGGAGAGAGAATTGAGGGAGACAAGAGAGAGGAGAGAGAATTGAGGGAGACAAGAGAGAAGAGAGAGAATTGAGGGAGACAAGAGAGAAGAGAGAGAATTGAGGGAGACAAGAGAGAGGAGAGAGAATTAAGGGAGACAAGAGAGAGAATTGAGGGAGACAAGAGAGAGGAGAGAGAATTGAGGGAGACAAGAGAGAGGAGAGAGAATTGAGGGAGACAAGAGAGAGGAGAGAGAATTGAGGGAGACAAGAGAGAGGAGAGAGAATTGAGGGAGACAAGAGAGAAGAGAGAGAATTGAGGGAGACAAGAGAGAGGAGAGAGAATTGAGGGAGACAAGAGAGAGAATTGAGGGAGACAAGAGAGAGGAGAGAGAATTGAGGGAGACAAGAGAGAGAATTGAGGGAGACAAGAGAGAGGAGAGAGAATTGAGGGAGACAAGAGAGAAGAGAGAGAATTGAGGGAGACAAGAGAGAGGAGAGAGAATTGAGGGAGACAAGAGAGAGAATTGAGGGAGACAAGAGAGAGGAGAGAGAATTGAGGGAGACAAGAGAGAGGAGAGAGAATTGAGGGAGACAAGAGAGAGGAGAGAGAATTGAGGGAGACAAGAGAGAGGAGAGAGAATTGAGGGAGACAAGAGAGAAGAGAGAGAATTGAGGGAGACAAGAGAGAAGAGAGAGAATTGAGGGAGACAAGAGAGAGGAGAGAGAATTGAGGGAGACAAGAGAGGGAGAGGATTATATTCCGGTTTTCCATTTCACGCG
>NIVC01001392.1:97500-202500 GCA_002269645.1 Macrostomum lignano
CCTCTGGGGAGTCCGGTGGCGCGGCTGGGCCGTCAGGAACCGCCGTGTCCTCGGACTCTCAGGGGGGCAACCCTGCCGGCCTACCGCCTTCCAAGGACAAAGCGGCCCCGCTCAAGACCTCCGAGCCCTACGCCTCCAAGGTCAAGCAGCCGCTGCAACCCGCCGTGATGATCCTCGGTGGAGACTTCGATCTGACGCCCGAGCAGCTCGACGTCGCGCGCACTATGGCGCACCATCGACGAGGGCCTGCTCAATCTAACACTGGAGGGCGTCTTCGTGGACATCTTTAAGTCCACCAAGGCGAACGGGTGCATCCTACTGTGGTGCAAATCCGAGGAGAGCACCCAGCTCCTGCGGGATCAGCTGCCCAAGTTCGACTGGCACAGCGACCTGGGCCAGCTGACCTTCGCCTTGGAGAGCGAGCGGCCGAAGACCATCCGCCATCGGATTTGGGTCCCGGCCGACAGTGCGATCAAGTCCAGGGAGCACCTGCGGCAGCTCCTGCTCAAGCGGCACCCGGATCTTGACGCCAGTGGTCTTGTGTACCACAACACGGTCCGCAAGGCTCAAACCTCCACTTTGGTCTCCACCAACTGACCATCCTCCGCTGTCAGGAGGGCAAGGTGGAGTCTAAGAACGACGGGAAGCGTGCCGCTCCCGGAGCTGGGGCTCAGGCTCCGCCGGCCAAGCGGCAGCAGCAACCCGATCCCGAGCCTAATAAGGCTATTCGCGCTGCTGAGTCTGCCTCGCGCGGACGTAGACCCGCCCGCAGTAACCGGCGGTCCGGGCTAATCCAGCGCGCACTTGACGAAGCTCAGTCTATGAGACTTCACCTCGAGCAGACTCATGCCGCTCGTAAAACCACACAAAGCCAGCCGAAGGAGCTGGACGACGGCACGGCTCAACCATCCAACTGGTGGATTGCCACCAGGAGGATGCTGCCGGCCGAGCTCAGACTCCCGACGGCGGGGCGCAAGGCAAAGGCAGCAGCCGTACCCCAGTCGCTGGGGAGGAGGGCGGTGTAGCGCGGCTAGGTGACTCACCTGCCGTGGGCGCCGTGTCCGCCTCCGCGGCGGCTGGGGAGGCGGCTGAGCCTGAGCCAATGGAAATTGGCGACTCAACTCTCACCGATGAGGCTGAAAATGGGTTGCCTTTCTCCTCCCCTGGACAGTAGACATGACTGTCTCCCAGGGCATTCACTGCTTGCAGGTCAACCTGCAGCATAGCATTGCTGCTTCAGTCAACCTCTTGAAGCACACTGACCAATACGCACCAGGGATTATCCTTATCCAGGAACCGTGGATGCTAAGGGGCAGGCAGCCCCCAACATGTCCCCACCGGCTGCCAGTGTTTAACCGCAGGCACCCGGAGGGAAACCTGACACCAAGATCCTGCATCATGGTGTCCAGTTCTATTAACGCATGGCTCAGATCGGACCTGTCCACCAGGGAAATCTGCGTCATCCAATCTGAAGACATACTCCCTGGGAGGACTACCCTCATCACTTCGGTTTACCTACCGGGCGACGGCGAGATGATCCCAGGTCGAGCTTTGCTCCACCAGAAATTATGAGCTGCTTGTGGCAGGCGATATCAATGCCCACCACACCCACTGGGGCAGTTCTGATATTAACCAGAGAGGTAAAGACTTCCTGGCTTATATAACTATTACTAGCCTTAAGTTCTGTAACTCGGGTAGCACCCCTACCTTCAATGACGGACGCCGATCGGAGGTGCTGGATGCCACCCTTGCCACGCCCAGGCTCTTCCGGAGCACTAGAGAGTGGCGGGTGCTTCCTAAGGCGTCCCTCTCCGATCACAAGTTCATCTCTTTCACGCTGGCCGGCGCCCGAAACGGAACGGAAACGGAATGCTAGGAATACCGATTGGACCGCCTTCAGGCTTGCCTTGGAGGAGACCTATCGTTGCACTAGCGCTCCAGTCTCCATCAACACCTGCGAGGAAGCAGGTGAATTTTGCGGCCGTACTCACGGACTCGCTCACTGCTGCCTTCGAAGCCTCATGCCCACTAAAGGCATATAAAGGCAAACAGTCGGCCCCATGGTGGAACCCGCAGCTTGGCGACCTCCGTCGCAGAGCTAAAAGACTTCACAGTATGGCCCAAAAAACTAAAAACCCGGCCGACCAAACCGCCTACCTGAACTCTATCCACGAGTTCAAGAGGCAGGTTAGGAACACAAAAACCAATAAGTGGCGCGAATACTGTGAGGAACTTGAGGGCTCCCGCCCCACCTCCAGAATCGTTAAAGCCCTCACTCTGGACAAAATGTCCAAACTCTCATCAGTAAAGAGAGCCGACGGCTCGCTCACTGAGAACCCAGGAGAAACGCTGGAGGCGATGCTAACAGCGTTTTTCCCGAACGAGCCAGCCAGGCCCGACCCCCCTGACCACTCAGTGGGCCGACATGTTTCGGCTGACTCAATCATTACGCAGGACCGCGTCACTAAAGCAGTCTCCTCCTTCAAACCCTTCAAATCCCCAGGACCGGACGGCGTTGTGCCAATCTTCCTGTGTGAGGCGGTGAAATGCACCGGTTTCCTGCGGAACCTTTGCCGGCTCCTGGAAGCTTGCATTGTACTCGGCTTTGTTCCGAAAACGTGAACCGAGGCCAGGGTGGTTTTTATCCCCAAGCCCGGCCGACCGGACTACCGGTCCATTAAATCCTTCAGACCAATTAGCCTCACCTCCTCACTGGTGAAGCTGTTAGACTTAGAGACTGGTGCTTTGGCGCCTCCTCTCTGTGGAACTGAAGAACAAGCCGCTCAAAGAGAACCAGCACTCCTTTAGGGCAGGCAGGTCCACGGATAGCGCGCTTCACGTCTTGGTCGACATGCTGGAGAAAGCCGTTCTTGATAATGGCTACGCTCTCGCTGTCTTCCTCGACATTGTTGGAGCCTTCGATAATGTCCTCTTTGAGGCTTCTGACAGAGCTCTACGTGCTAGAGGAACCCACTCGCACCTCACCCGGTGGATCATGTAAGTGATCAGCCACCGTTACTGCCACCGCACACCTGTTGGGCCACCAACGGACGGTAACCGTCTGCAAAGGCAGCCCCCAAGGCGGTGTCCTCTCTCCAGTTCTCTGAAACATGGTCATCGATGAGCTCCTTCAGGACAGCCATCTTGACCCCATCCTTAAGGTCGGTTACGCCGATGACGTCACAGCTGTAGCATCCGAACCGTCACCCGAAACCCTTAGGGATCTTCTGCAAAAGATTTTTCGCTCTGCTGAACAATGGGCGGACTGGTGCGGCCTCAGGCTCTCCGAGACCAAAACTGTCGCGATCATGTTCACCAGCGGGGTCAACTGGCGTATTCGCCCACTAAAGCTTTACGCGTGGAAATCCCATCCTGCAAGCGAACCAAGTGTCTCGGCGTTACACTGTGATCAAATCTGTGATCAAACGAATAATGGGTAATGGCGCATATATGGTACACATACGAGCTAGCTGGGACATTATTTCAGCACAGTGAATGTGCGCAGATTAAGCCATTGACGAAATCGCAAGATGTAGAATGAGTGAAATAGTGGAGTTGAAGGCACTGGTAGGCTTTGACTTACTTGACTTAGCTGCAGGGCGGTCTGAAGACGCAGCGGGGAGGCGAGCGTCGCCCATTCCGCTACTCCCTGAGAAGCCCGCATAGGCTAGGGCGCGTTCAGACCAAAACCAAAAAAGCCCTCGCGATTCTTGCGCAGCTGCGCAGGGCCGTCGGCACCACCTGGGGCCTCACCCCGAAGCGGCTCTGGTGGATCTATACCGCAATGGTCCGACCGGCCGTTACTTACGCCGGCCTGGTCTGGACCTGCGCCTTGCAGATTAAAACATGCCACGAAGCCCTCAAAAAGGTGCAGGGACGCGCGTGCCGCATGATCTTGAATGCCCCGCTCTCTGCTCCCTTTGACGGCCTCAACGCCTTCCTCTGCCTCCCGCCTCTGGACATCTTCGTCCGTCGCGAGGCTGCTAAAACCACCCGCCGGCTCATCGAAGCTGGTGTTAACTTCAAGCCACAAAGAGCGATGGCGAAGCGCAAGCTCCTGCCGCACTCTGACCTGTGCCTTAAAGTTCTGGAGGAGAGTGGGAGTGCGGCTGTCCTTTCGGACGCTGAGCCGCGCTTTCTCAATCTCTACCAACGCTTCAAGGTCACGATCCCCTCTAGGGAGAACGCCAACAACAGCCGGGCCCCTCAGGAGGTTCACTGCTTCACTGACGGATCCTCCAAAGACGGTTTATCCGGCTTTGGAGTCTGCATCCTTAATGGCCGCGTGATCGCCACTCTCGCCCAACACACTGGCAGACTCTCCAGCGTCTTCCAGAACGAAGTCCTTGCCATCAGCTCCTGTGCAGCTGAGCTCCACTCCAGGGACTTCAAAGACAGAAGAATCTTCTTCCACTCTGACAGCCAGGCCGCTTTGCAGGCCCTGTGTCACACCACTACGAACTCCCGATCAGTCCGCGACTGTATCGGGCAGCTCAACAAGCTGGCTCGGAGAAACACCGTCCGGCTTACGTGGATCCCAGGTCACGCCGGTTTCAAAGGTCAAGGCGGGTAGCTCCAGCTCGCTACTTGACCCCGTGCCTCTGGCCCCCATCCCCGCCACGGTCATTAATCGTCAAATTAACGACTGGGCGGACATCCTGCACTTGCGCAGATGGGATGGCATTTCCAATGCCGCCAATCCCATGCGGCAGTGCCCAATCCGTCCATCAAGCTGCGGAGAATCATTCTGAATCAAAATCGAAAAGATATCCGCGCTCTCACTATGACCTTCACAGGTCACGGTTGCTTTGCCAGGCACTGTTTCCTCCGAAGTGTTCACCGGAGCGAACTCTGCTCTTTCTGCAGCCTCGAGAACGAAGATGCCAAGCCGAGACCGGCTCAGCCAGCTCGGGCCCAACCCGTCCCTGGACGACGCTTGCCGGCCCGAGAACATCCCACGGCTCATCCGGTTCCTCAGGGCCACCAAACGAGCCTCTGTCTTTCCCACCGAAGACAACGCTGCAGACAGGACCGGCAGACCTCCCTGACCGGCCCCGCGCCCTAGCCTATGCGGGCCTTTCAGGGATTAGCGGAATGGGCGACTGCGCTGCGTCTTCGGACCGCCCTGCAGCTAAGTCAAGTAAGTCAAAGCCTACCAGTGCCTTCAACTCCACTATTTCACTCATTCTACATCTTGCGATTTCGTCAATGGCTTAATCTGCGCACATTCACTGTGCTGAAATAATGTCCCAGCTAGCTCGTATGTGTACCATATACAATGCGCCATTACCCATTATTAGTTTGATCACAGATTTGCTTTACTTCACAGAATTAAAGAATCATCATTAAAAAACAATTCCTAAAACTGGAATCCTCAAAGTCCTAAAACTGGCCTAACTGGCCTAGCTCGCGAGGGGCTAACAGCATAAACTGATCAACAGCATAGGGGAAAGTGCAACTCTACAGTTCTAGAAACTTCCATGCACCACGCATTCACCGCGACGGAATCCAACGAAAAAGAGCAATAAATTATTTACAGCCGATGCTTTATGATCGCATGAGCTTCTGCCTTTTACGGCAAAAAAATTTGGTGCGCGTTTCGAATACCGAGCATGCGCAGGATTGGCGGCGCCTCTTAATTATCATAATTTATTCAGAGCTGAATATTTGCCCAGCCGCAGCTTCCAGGCCGCGGCAAACAGTATTCACCAGCTGGGACGCTTTCTCCATCTCTTTCAGCTGCAGCTTTGCCACCCTTCCACCCTTTAAATGATGGTGAATAATGATTTGGCAAAAGTCAACCGCGGGCCTGCCAAGCCTCCAGCAGCAGTAGCCATTGGATTTCTTTTTAGAGCTGGAGATCTGCTGCAAACTGCGGCCTCTACCCCCCCCCCCCAATGGGATTCTCACGGTGGAGCAGGCCGCTGATTGAGAAGCGGTCTCCGGGGCCCCTCATTTAATATTCTATGCGCCTGCACGTTGTGGCTTCATCAAGTCGTAGGCAGCCAATCCATAATTACTCCACTCGCTCAGTCTCTGTGTCATAATTAATTGCCAGGGGGGGCTGGCAGTGAAATTTAATGCATAGCCAACAATTGGCGCGCACGAAACTTACTGACAGGGTCATAAATTAATGATGACCGATTGAAGCACTTCAGATTTCCGATTTCTGGGGAGGATTGATTCATTGGTTGCCAACTTGTGAGGCTCTGGAATGTGGAGAAACATGAAGAATTGTGGAGCAATGTAGAGAATTGTAGAGAATTGTAGAGAATTGTAGAGAATTGTAGAGAATTGTAGAGAATTGTAGAGAATTGTAGAGAATTGTAGAGAATTGTAGAGAAATGTGGAGAATTGTAGAGAATTGTGGAGAAATGTGGAGAATTGTGGAGAAATGTGGAGAATTGTGGAGAAATGTGGAGAATTGTAGAGAATTGTGGAGAAATGTGGAGAATTGTGGAGAAATGTAGAGAATTGTAGAGAATTGTAGAGAATTGTAGAGAATTGTGGAGAAATGTGGAGAATTGTGGAGAAATGTAGAGAATTGTAGAGAATTGTAGAGAATTGTAGAGAATTGTGGAGAAATGTGGAGAATTGTGGAGAAATGTGGAGAATTGTGGAGAAATGTGGAGAATTGTAGAGAATTGTGGAGAAATGTGGAGAATTGTAGAGAATTGTGGAGAAATGTGGAGAATTGTGGAGAAATGTGGAGAATTGTGGAGAAATGTGGAGAATTGTAGAGAATTGTGGAGAAATGTGGAGAATTGTGGAGAAATGTGGAGAATTGTAGAGAATTGTGGAGAAATGTGGAGAAATGTGGAGAAATGTGGAGAAATGTGGAGAACTGTGGAGAACTGTGGAGAATTGTGGAGAATTGTAGAGAAATGTGGAGAATTGTGGAGAATTGTGGAGAATTGTGGAGAAATGTGGAGAATTGTGGAGAAATGTGGAGAATTGTAGAGAAATGTGGAGAATTGTAGAGAAATGTGGAGAATTGCGGAGAAATGTGGAGAATGTGGAGAAACACGGAGAATGTGGAGAAACATGGAGAATGTGGAGATACATGGAGAATGTGGAAAAACACGGAGAATGTGGAGAAACATGGAGAATGTGGAGATACATGGAGAATGTGGAAAAACACGGAGAATGTGGAGAAACATGGAGAATGTGGAGATACATGGAGAATGTGGAGAAACATGGAGAATGTGGAGAAACATGGAGAATGTGGAGAAACATGGAGAATGTGGAGAAACATGGAGAATGTGGAGAAACATGGAGAATGTGGAGAAACATGGAGAATGTGGAGAAACATGGAGAATGTGGAGAAACATGGAGAATGTGGAGAAACATGGAGAATGTGGAGAAACATGGAGAATGTGGAGAAACATGGAGAATGTGGAGAAACATGGAGAATGTGGAGAAACATGGAGAATGTGGAGAAACATGGAGAATGTGGAGAAACATGGAGAATGTGGAGATACATAGAGAATGTGGAGAAACATGGAGAATGTGGAGAAACATGGAGAATGTGGAGAAACATGGAGAATGTGGAGAAACATGGAGAATGTGGAGAAACATGGAGAATGTGGAGAAACATGGAGAATGTGGAGAAACATGGAGAATGTGGAGAAACATGGAGAATGTGGAGAAACATGGAGAATGTGGAGAAACATGGAGAATGTGGAGATACATAGAGAATGTGGAGAAACATGGAGAATGTGGAGAAACATGGAGAATGTGGAGAAACATGGAGAATGTGGAGAAACATGGAGAATGTGGAGAAACATGGAGAATGTGGAGAAACATGGAGAATGTGGAGAAACATGGAGAATGTGGAGAAACATGGAGAATGTGGAGAAACATGGAGAATGTGGAGAAACATGGAGAATGTGGAGAAACATGGAGAATGTGGAGAAACATGGAGAATGTGGAGAAACATGGAGAATGTGGAGAAACATGGAGAATGTGGAGAAACATGGAGAATGTGGAGATACATAGAGAATGTGGAGAAACATGGAGAATGTGGAGAAACATGGAGAATGTGGAGAAACATGGAGAATGTGGAGAAACATGGAGAATGTGGAGAAACATAGAGAATGTGGAGAAACATGGAGAATGTGGAGAAACATGGAGAATGTGGAGATACATAGAGAATGTGGAGAAACATGGAGAATGTGGAGAAACATGGAGAATGTGGAGAAACATGGAGAATGTGGAGAAACATGGAGAATGTGGAGAAACATGGAGAATGTGGAGAAATGTGGAGAATTGTGGAGAATTGTGGAGAAACATGGAGGAAAATGAACAAAAAACCAAGCAGTACAAACTGTATTTTAACTTTCAAAGAAAGAATTTTATTTCTTATTTAAGCAAAACTTCTCAGCAGCGGTCAGGGAGGGAACTGCATGGTACGTAAGCAACAGACACCTCACTTGAGATACTTGAGTTCATCTTAATCCATATTGGGTCTTATATCCACCTGATCTGGTTTATTGATCTGAAACTTAATATTTAGCAACAATTCCGCAAGGCCAATCCGTGAAGTCGCTCATCAGAAGCAGGGGGCACTCAAATCAGGTAAGGTCGCAATTATAGATAACTTACGCATCTATATATAGAAAACCAAATAGCAGTATTAGAGCAGTTATTAAACAGATGCATGCAAGCATATAGGTAAACACCTCAGATCAGTTTTACGTCGTACGATCTACTGAATTTACAATACAAAAAATCCCATCTTAAAATATTGTCCGCCTGTCTTCTGGTTTCAGGGACAGACCTGCAGACGACTTAGCACAGCACATCCGCGATGGCTTTGCGCTGCTCCGCGCTCAATTTGGTTGGGAACTGGACGTTGAAGCGAATGTGCAGGTCGCCCTTCTGTGCCGGGTTCTCCGGCAGTGGCATTCCCTCGCCTGGCACCGTCTTCACGAAGGTCGGGCTGAAGAGGGAAAAGAGTTAGTGGCGAATGCATATGTTCACCAATTGGATAACGTGACTACTCTGTAGCCAATCTGATGTAACCTCAGTTTGCAATGTACAGTGAACATCTCTTACTCCTCCTATCCCCTGTCTCGCACAGCCAACCTCCCGACCAGATTACAAATGTACATTCAACATCTCCCCCTGCCGCGCACAGCCAACCTCACGACCAGATTACAAATGTACATTCAACATCTCCCCCTGCCGCGCACAGCCAACCTCACGACCAGATTACAGATGTACATTCAACATCTCCCCCTGCCGGGCACAGCAAACCTCACGACCAGACTACAGATGTACATTCAACATCTCCTGCCGCGCACAGCCAACCTCACGACCAGATTACAGATGTACATTCAACATCTCCCCCTGCCGCGCACAGCCAACCTCACGACCAGATTACAAATGTACATTCAACATCTCCCCCTGCCGCGCACAGCCAACCTCCCGACCAGATTACAGATGTACATTCAACATCTCCCCTGCCGCGCACAGCCAACCTCACGACCAGATTACAAATTTCATTAAAAATCTACGGACCAAGTATTCAAATAAGCAGCAAATCTATACAACTGTGAACGCGTACAAGCGAGTAAGATCATCAAAGCAATTGAGCAACTCACTGCACAATGTCGGTGATGGGAATATGCAGAACACGATCATCCAGAGTTGTAATATTAACCGTGTAAGATGTGAGAGCCCTACCCAGGGGGATGTCAGCCGTGTAGATGAGGTCCGAGCCCTCACGACGGAACCTCGGGTGCGGCTTGTCCTTCACGACAAACACGATGTCAGCTGAAAGAAATAGTTTAAATTTCAAGTTAGAAAATAAAACCTTAGCTTAAAAAATGACTACCGCTATGTTCATCTTACCTGGAACATTGTTCGGCCCCTGGTCGCCCTCCTCGGGAAAGGTGATCTTGGTGCCCTGCCGCCAGCCGCGCTTCACAACTATTGTCAGAATCTTCTCCCTCACGCTGCTCGTGTGTCCGTCCTCGTTCATCACCTGCGACAGGGTCGGGAGAAAAATTAACAATAATTCTTCTCATAACTAAATCTGTGGCTAGTGTCAGCTATACGAGGTAGTTTTCCATCACAGGCCGTGCTTCGAAACCATGAAATTCTAGTCTGTTGCGCTATTGGATCAAACTGACTCGCTCACTACTAACAGTAGCAAAACTCACCCGTCTCGCAATTTTCATTTTCTTAACGCAGCCGTGGAAAATTTCCTCTAGCGACACGACCAGGTCGCGCTCGATCGGCTCGTCCTTCTTCTTCTGGCCACGGCCGTGCAGGCCGCCGAAGCTCATGTGCATGTCGCCGTCGACGCGGTCGAAGAACTCGCGGAACGGATTGTCATTGCCGAAGAATTCCAAGAAAACGCGCAGAGGGTCGCCGTGGAATGTGTAGCCCTCCGTGTGCGCTCCGCTCCGGTTGAAGCCGTGCGGCACGCCGGCTTTCAAGCCCTCCTCGCCGAACTGGTCGTAGACAGCGCGCTTCCGGTTGTCTGACAGGACATCGTAGGCCTCGGCGATTTGTAGAAATTTCTCTTTGGCCGACTCTTCTGCATTCTTCTGCGGGTGGTACTTCAGGGCGAGCTTGCGGTACCTGCGGGAGGCAAGACGAAGCACCAATAGTTGAGAAATTCCAAGTTATATTTAGTATCTTTTAGATATATCTCTGGAGTAGAAGAAATTGAAAATGAAAGCTTCAGTCAGGCTTAGTAATTATGCAAATATTTTTATAAGGTTTTTATTTAAACACCAATTTGACAATCTACAATACACACAAACTAAAGATACCTCTGGAGTGCAACTAATAATAACTGTCATTAAAGTTATTACGAGTTGTATTCACTTAATTTCTAAGCTCTGTTTCTAACGACAATTCTATTTAAAGATGTTGAAATTGGATATAAATAGGAATTACAATTTAATATTTTCTAGCTGAGGTCACCAATTTTTTTACTTAATAATTAAAAGTATAACAATTCACTGGAAAGACAAATCGATTTAAAAAGCATCTCTGAAAGTAAAAATATAAAATTCAGGCGTTATTTTTTCTACTTGAGACTAAATAAGAATAAATTAAAAGAATAATTTAACTTTGAATTTCACACATATTTTTGATTTTCACATTTTTCAAATTTTTAAATAAAAATGGAACAAATAGCTACAACTACAAGAGCTTTTTACATAATACCCTAACCCTAAATACAAAAGTCCAAATTAATCATCAAGCTTTTTGCACATGGACATGGGGCCCATTTATTAAAGATTAAATTTTAAAATAAGCAGAAAATAATATATTTAAAATATTTCCCACATTAATAAATAGCAAAGTAATCCTTCATAAGTATGCTATGAAACAGAGAACATAATTGTATAAGCAGCACTTACGCTCGCTTTACATCATCAACTGTGCAGTTCGCAGATAGATTTAGGGTTTTGTAGTAGTCTCTGCCCATAGCTGTGCTTTTATTCTACCGAATTAATTCACCTCTGAAAACTTTAAGATTTTAAGACTAATACTACGATTATTCAGACTGCTAACTGCTAAGAAGTAGATTAAAGTTAAACGTTTCTCTATCGAACTCACATTAGTTGCTGCTGGCAACCACGACTGCATATTCTTTTAAACAAAAATAATGTTCATAAAAATTAATTTATTTGAAAAAACATGTGGTTTAATAATTTTTCCTCCTATTTGGGGAGACAACAAAAATAATTTGTTTTGTTACTTAACATGATATCGATCTGTTTAACTGTCACGTTAGAAAAAGTAAAAATTTCTATCGTTCATCGTTTCATTGTTGCGCATTTTGCAGCCAAAATACACTAACACTAAAATCCCGATCATAATAACTTAAGCATTTAGTATTAGTTGTTAAAATATTATTAAGAGCGCATAGTAATGAAACTGATCAATGGAACTATGATACATCGCTAGCTCTCCTGAAATATGAGGATCCTTAGCTTGCCGCAAATTGTACATGTTCATGTACAATTTTACATACAACAAATTAAAATATCTTTTATGTACTCAAGATATAGTTTAAATAACGAGATTAAGGAAATTTGGGTTGTTATTCTGAATTTATCTGCCGTAGAAGGCTGGCTATACATATACTCAGCAGCATTGAAAAGTCCCCACTCTATGCGTTAGAGAGCAATTCTCTTGGACTATTCTGAAATAAAAGATGCGAGAAAACTGAGGGGTAGCTTAATCCGTCCAACCCTTGTACGTACTGTATATTCATGTACATGTGCCGCGCCGATCCCCCGATCTCTTCATTCCTCAACCCATGTCCGTCGCGGACATGTAGCTAAGCTGCGTCACTCACAAAGATTGAGAGACTTTACCTGCACTCTCAAAAGTGGTGACCACAGGCAGAGAAACTACTTTGATGCAGCCTTTTAAATGTTGCTGAGTATAAGAGTATAATTCTTGGCTGAGTGAGGAAGACGAGTAGCAGAGAATAATGTGGTTGCACGCATATGGCTCTCAGGCATGCAGGAAGCAAGTACTACTATACTCAGGCAGATGCGCAGCCTGTGGAATATCAGCCTTCAATTATTTCCTGTTACCTGGGTGCCCGAGTCCTTCGATTCTACTATTACAGTGGTCCTTGCATGGGCTTATATACATGTACATGTACAATTGCAACTCTGTGTATAAAACGGTTGCATGAAGGAAATGCTTGCGTCTAATTAGAGCAAGGCAAGTATTTATTTTATCAGTACAAGTTCTAACGCTGACGAAAGCGCCAGCGCAGAATTCGCGGCAATTATTAAGTCGAATGCATTAAATGATACGCCATTTGAAAGCACAACACAATAGCTCGTACCAACCAGACCTAGAGCACCCACGATATTTGCATTTTCTCTATATCAGGGGTCGGCAAACTGCGGCCCGCGGGCCAGATCCGGCCCGCGTCATCTTCAAGTCCGGCCCGCAGCACTCTTACTATCTGACAATGTAAAAGTGGCCCGCGAACCAATTTTGTGTTGAAACATTCAACTTTTCAAGCAAAATTAGCTTTCACCTCGGCATTCCTATCACAATACTGTGTCAATTTCAATTGTCGTGATTTACCCTCGTGTCGTGATTTGGCAATTAACTATAACAAACAATTTAGCTGCCAGTACATGTTAAACTGTTGGATCGTTCACTTGTTTACATTTTTACTCTAAAATTAGAAATGAATTAAATTCAAGCGAAAAAATAATTTAACAAACGATTCTATAGGATACCAAATTGTCATTTATAGCCTCAATTTGTTGTGCATTTTTTTGGCCCGCCACCTCAGCCAGTCGTCCAATCCGGCCCGCACTGAAAAAAGTTTGCCGACCCCTGCTCTATATGCTAATTGTACTGTACTCCTACATGTACGTCAATCATATACTTCTGGCTCCTTACCTCTGCTCCAGATAGGCGGACAACTAAGAATGTCACTAGTTGGCACTGGCTAAACTACAGCACATGTACAAAATAAACAAAAATAGACATGACAACAAAACAGAGACAACAGTTTGACTGTTCTAAGAGATTTATTAATAATATAATTCAGAACGAAGCGCTTACTATAAATAACATAATAGGTAGCAAAGCATATTCGAGTGCTTTTTATTAAATTGCTTTATATAAAGATGACTTAAAAAAGTTATCATAATTTTTTTCAGATAAAAGGAATATACCAATAATAATAATAATTATTATTATCATGCGCCAAGTTCGTAGCAAAGCAGCATAAGGAAGACAAACTGCGTTACGCCAACAGTTTCAGACAGAGCTACAGTGTGTCATTTCATTTATTAAAAGTACATTGAGGTCCTAACTTCTGTTAGCGATTATCTAAGTAACGATTATTAAATAATAATAAAAAGGAGAGAAGTTTGGTTGTGAATAGATTATAGAGTCAGAGCAGGTATCAATCGTGTATCCGTGCATCTGTAAACAGTATTATAAGCATATAACACGCATCATTACAGCAAAACAAAATAGAGTTTTTCCCCCAAAAAATCACCACTTTCAAAGTTCACCAGGAGTCAGGCAAATGAGAAACATGTTTGTGAGAAGGAATCTCTACTAAAATTAATTTTAAACAAAAAACACGGCCACTCGCGGCAGTAGGCCAGTGCGATCAAGCAGTCAATTATCAAAATACTTAATTATACTCAAATGGACCTCGCAAATAAAAAACACAAATTAAAAATTGGTACCCTTTAATAGCAGCTGGACTGCAGCAGAACATTGGTTAGAAAAACATTGCGCAGTAAATAGAACTACAAATTAAAATGATATATATATTATATATAGTAACACGGCAGTTCCATCAGTTAAAACACATGACAGGTTATTAAACGCATTGAAGACGCTAAGTAGGAGGACATTGGTCAGCACTTCAGCTCAACAAGAGTTTATTGCTATTCGATGTAATGCGGAACCTAGCTTAAGCTTAATATAAGCCCCTGGCAAAATGGGTAAGGGGGGGTGGAACTTGAAATCCTCACCAATAGGAATAAACTATATTTCAGAGACTTACAGGCACATCATTCAAATAATACATTATCGATAGAACGACACAACGGCAGTACCAAGTAATTATTAAAAGAAAGTTCAAATACTACAGGCAGTTTATCTTCATCAAGCATTAAAAGTGGGTCTCAAAGATTTTTTTGATTGTAAATTTTAAATAAAGTCGGAAACCCGTTCTTAATGTCGGTATCGGTAACCCAAACTTAATGTCGGAAACCTGTTTTCTAAATGTCGGAAACCCGTTTTCTAAATGTCGGAAACCCGTTTTTTAAATGTCGGAAACCTGTTTTCTAAATGTCGGAAACCCGTTTTCTAAATGTCGGAAACCTGTTTTCTAAATGTCGGAAACCCGTTTTCTAAATGTCGGAAACCCGTTTTCTAAAAGTCGGAAATCCGTTTTCTAAATGTCGGAAACCCGTTTTCTAAATGTCGGAAACCTGTTTTCCAAATGTCGGAAACCTGTTTTCTAAATGTCGGAAACCTGTTTTCTAAATGTCGGAAACCTGTTTTCTAAATGTCGGAAACCTGTTTTCTAAATGTCGGAAACCTGTTTTCTAAATGTCGGAAACCCGTTTTCTAAATGTCGGAAACCCGTTTTCTAAAAGTCGGAAATCCGTTTTCTAAATGTCGGAAACCCGTTTTCTAAATGTCGGAAACCCGTTTTCTAAATGTCGGAAACCCGTTTTCTAAATGTCGGAAACCCGTTTTCTAAATGTCGGAAGAGAAACAAGTTTTCGATGACCAGCCGGTTTTCAAAAGTATTTTTGAGGGCTCACAGGATTTCCCATATTGTTTCTTGGTTGTCCCACCTCATACTAATTAAAATTTCATTTTCCAATATTGGACACCCAATATAGGCTGGGTGTAAAATAAACATGTAGAGCAGTAACTAATAGCTGAATAACAATATTTAATAATAATAATACTCTGGAAAAGAATATTTAACACCAAACAGGAGAACACAACACGCAACTAGCTAGCAAATAGTTAGCAATAAATTTTTTAGTCCTCTTCAGAGCCCCAGTCCTCGGAGCCGCCAGACTCAGAGTCAGATTCTGGCTGAATATTCGGCCTGATAGCGTTCAGGGCATCGAATATGGCCTGCACATCGCAGTGCTGCTTGGCCCGGCTCCGTATGGTATTATAGCCGCTAGTGATCTGCGGCACGGCTGACACTTTCTTCAATTCGATTCCTTTGCGAATCTGATCCAACAGGTTGCCGCCCTGCTGCACTGGTGGCGCTGGCGGCGGCGGCGCGGGCGGCGGAGGCGGCGGAGCAGCCGCTGCAACAGCTGCCGGCGGCCGGGCACCAGCTGCCTGAGACGTCGGCGGCGCTGGCGGCGGCGGCGGCGGTGGCGGGGGAGGCGGCGGCGGCGGAGGCGGAGGCGGCGGAGTCACAGCTGGCAAGCCGGCGCCAAACACTGAGTCGGGCGGCGGCGGCGGCAGCATGTCGATACTGGCGCCTAAATCGGTCGTGGCCGCGCCCTGCTGAGCCAATGGCAGCGGCGGCGGCGGCAGAGCCGAGTCGCCTGGCGACGCTGACAGGCCGTGCATCGCCTGCTGCCTGTCGGCGTAGATAGCCTGATCGTCAACGTACTGGCGCATCGGGTGGCGCTGGCTCAGGCCTGGAGCAGGCGGTTTCGGCGGCCCCGGTTGCTGCTGCTGCTGCTGCTGTTGCTGCTGCGAAGCCGGGGTGGCGTAGCCATAGCCTTGAAGACTGGGCATCGGCGGCGGTGGCCGCAGGTCGTCCTCCTCCGAATTGAGAACAGGCGGAGGCGGCGGTGGGGCCTGACGATAGCCACCATCCTGCTGCTGTTGATAGTGCTGCTTTTCAGCATCTGATGGCGAAGCTTGAGCAGGAGCCGGGGGCGGCGGCGGAGACACCTGCGGTTGCTGCTGCTGCTGCGTCGGCTGCGGTGGCGGCGGCGGAGACGGATAAGAGGTCTGCAGCTGCTGCTGGGTGCTGCTAGCAGAGACATAATGGTTGCCAGCCGAGACAGGCGGCACAGAGCCATTGGCAGCAGCAGCTGGCGGAGGAGCCGCGGCCGGAATGAACTCAACGCCCTTCTTCATGTGCTCATAGTCTGGCCTGGCTGGCTGGGCCCGAGTTCGCTTCTTTCTCTTGTGCTTGCCGGCGCTTTTGTGCCCGCCGCCGCCGGCTCCGCCAGCGTGGGCCGCCGGCCGCAGCGACTTCTGCGCCTCCTCGAGCATCTGCTTGGCCCACAGGTCGAAGAAGAACTCGGGATCCGAGTAGATCTTCATGCTCTTACGCCCGTCATCGCGCAGCGGGTCCAGCTTGTACAGATCCGGCGGTGTCTCGCAGGCTTTGTACAGGCTGGCCACCGAGGCGGGCATGGAGTCCGGCCGCACCAGACCCGACTGGACAGTCTGGTCCGACTCGAACCGGTCGGCGCCGGACACGGTGACAAAAGTGTCCGAATCTGAGTTGAGCAGATCGGATTTATCGTGCAGCCGTTTAACCCGCTGGCTGACCGCGGCAGTTCGAGCGGCTAAAGCCGACATTTCGGAGGTTAATTCGCGAAATATGTCGCTAGTGTGCCGGCTGAATGAGCTCATCTGCTCGATGAGGCGGCTGAGGGTCAGGTTGTTAGTGTACTGCAGCTCGTCCGCTACTTTGGGCCGCTGCTGTTGGCCGCCGGCCGCTTCGGCCGTTTCAACCCGACTGATTGCGGTCGGCTCGACAAGACGCTTGACAAACGGCATTGCCAGGCGGTGTGGCGACTGGGATAAGTGAGATGACCGAGCAAGACTGCCTGTGCTGCACTGCGATTTTACTGGCCAACTGTGCGCATCAGTTTGTGAGCCAGTTGTGTGTCATAAGTTGAGAAAATTAGATAAATAAAATACATTTTCAATGCAGTTTTACCCACCTCTTACCCATCTCTACCCTACCTTAAGTCTGCATACTTCATGTTTACAGATTACTCAAAGTTTGCAATTGAAAGAAGTATTTAAATTCCAAGAACCTCAATTCTACCTAACATAAGTTAAAAGTAATAATTTATTAAAGTATAAGAGTCTCTAAAAATAATAATTCCCATGTTTTTGTTTCTAATTTTAATAACCTACTTAGTTATTTGTCAATTATATATATTAATTAGTATTTAATTATTTAGATATAATTGACAAATAACTAAGTAGGTTATTAAAATTAGAAACAAAAACATGGGAATTATTATTTTTAGAGATAATATTTTATTTTATAGATAATTATAATTATATAATTATATTTTATAGATAAACCAGAAATCATAAACCATCCAATTAACAAAATGCAGTCATGCTGACTGGAAAGATGGTTAAAACTTTAACTGTCTTACTATTAGATGTTTAAATATTAAAGCTAGGTTATCAATTATTGCATTTCCCTAAAATATTATACAAAATAAAATTATACCAACAAAAATGATATCTTACTATAAGTTTTCATATAACTGACAAATTTTGGTTATGAAAAAGCAGCTTTACAATATATATAACTGAATTTAATTTCTTTTTTTCTCAAAAAGTTATTTAGTAAAGGTACACAAAAAAGTACTTGGTAAAATATAGAATTTGTAGCAGAATTGTAAATTGTAGAATAAACTGCAGATTCCATTAACTTCAAATAAAGTGTGAATGTAGGATGGCTAAAGTACACTATGACCATAGTCAGGAAGATGGCCTTTTTCATGGAAAATTCCAAAGCAAAAATGGTTGGATGTGTGCCATGTTGACACATTCCAGTACAATAGCAAGCAAGGGGGAAAATCTAGCACAGTATTGTGCAAGACAAAAAATTGGTACAATTTGTTGCAAAACAAAATTTTTGGTAAGACAATATTTTTGCACACAGAAAATTAGTATACAATTGGCAAAAACGCGATCAAAATCGGTGAAGAATTGCAGTCTCTAGAGCGTTATGGACAAGCATACAAACAAACAAATATTAGAGATTTAGTATATTTAGATTTCTTTTTATTAGCACTTTTTTGTTTGCTGGTTATGATGGCTTTTTTAATTAAAATATAATAACATTGCAGTTTCTATGAAACAGATTCAAATACAAGTTTTACTAAAATTTATTCTAGTGCAGGTGTGCCATGATCTTAACTATGACACTATTAACTATATATAGCTCGTATATAATCTTATAACAATAAAACCTTTAAAAAATGACCAAACTGCTAAAGAAAAAATATTAAAATGTTTTTAATACTTATTAGCTATAGTATTCATAAAAACCTATATTTATTACTTTGAGTAGGCCTACTAATAGATGCTACTGTTTCTAGTTCAGTTTTCCTTAATATAGAATCATTTCATATTATAAATTTCTTTTTATATAGGCCTATGCATATATATCTTTTTCATATAGTTACATTACTATAATATAGCTATATATATTTTATAAAAAATATTAAGAATTGATACATGTGATATTTTATATATATTAGTAGCTTATCAATTCCAAAAATTATAATTTTTGGATTCCTATATTAAATTTAGCATTTTATACTTCTATTTTTAAGTAAGTAGAATCTAAAATATTTTTAAACAAAAAATGTGTCCCATTTCTATGTCATTCTATAATTTACCATTCTACTATAGATTCCATATTTTACTATGCTATTCCATTCTAATTTTGCTGTAGATTCTACATTTTACTAGGTACAAACTCAAGATAGTAGACAAAATGACTCTAGATCATGCTTGGGTGCAACCTAGGGATTCACCTGGCCATTTCTATTGGTAACACACACATGTAAGTTGCTATTGGACAGAATAGTAGTCACATGACTGCTCTTAGCCAATAGTGACTTGCATGTGTGTGTTGCTAATAGAAATGGCTGAGTGATTACCAAGGTTGTGCATGTATATATGCTCTAGATCTAGGGATACCTGGATTTGCCTATGAATAAAAAATCAATTCTGTATTTTTTAGAATTTTATATGTCTTTTGAAGTTTTGCTCTTTATTATTTTTTATATTGATTTCAAACATACATGCGCAACAGTCGGCCGAGTCGGCCGATCCGGCCGACTGATTTGGCAGCCAACCAAGGAAGTCGCAAAAATGCCCACCCAAAAAATACCCACGCAGTAGTACTAAGTAGCTGACGAGGCATTTTTGCCTGATAAGACAGTCATAGTTACTCCCGCCGTTTACCCAAAGTTGCGTTAATTTGCTTTAGGGTTTTTTTACATGTAAGTCGCATTTTTGGCCAAAAACTACGTCGCATTTTTGTTAAAACTAAGTCGCACGGCCGACCGAATTTTGGACGTTGCGCATGTATGATTTCAAAACTGACTAAAATTTAGTGCATAGGCTGCATACATAAAGGCAGGCTGTTGTGCTAATACTAACTAAGGGGCTAATATTAGCTAGGGGGCTAACTATCAACTCTTTTTTGACTTCCTCAAGGCCTTTGACTTGGTGGCACGTGGCGGCTGCCTTATGTGCTCCATGCCTACAACTGGGTTTTTTTTGCCAGAGACAAGGTGCGAAATCGCACCTTGTGCCAAATTTCAAGGTGCAATTTTAAGGCTCAGAGTGCAATTTCTCTTGAGTCTTGTTTCAGACAACTGGGAATATATATTTTAATATCTTACATAAGGCTATAGCCATAGGCTATATCGCTTATATGACTTAATAGGATTTAAAGAGTTATTTTGTTTCACATTTTAAGGCAGTGCATGAAAAATAGCTTAAGCATGGTTAAGCCTTTAAAGAAAAATGGTTATAAGACCGCACCTAAACCGCACCAACTTTTTTAATGTCAGGGTGCGATTTTAAAATTTAGGGTGCATACTAGCAATCTTCGCCCCCGATGGGGGACATCTGGATAGAATCCTTGTTCTTTACAAATAACAAATAGACAGCAAAATAAAGCCTTCATAAAAAACAACAGACATTCCCTCTAAAAACAAAACATCCCAAGACAGCAAGCATCCTCAGAAAGCATTCAAGCATCGATCCCCAAATAGCAAAATCCTCCAGACTGCAAGCATCCCCCAGATAGCAAGCATCTCCCCGATAGCAAGCAACCCCAGATAGCAAGCATCCCCCAGATAGCAAGCATCCCCCAGACCCCAGATAGTAAGCATCCCCCAGACTGCAAGCAACCCCTGATAGCAAGCATCCCCCAGATAGCAAGCATCCCCCAGACCGCAAGCAACCCCGGATGGCAAGCATTAACCTGGATACAAAGAGACCTTATAGATATCTAGCAGCCCCCTCTTAGATAGCAAGTACCCTCCACCCCCAAGAGCAAGCATCTCCCAATAGCAAGTTACCCCAGTAGCAAGCATCCTTCCGATAGCAAGCATCCCCTTGATAGCAAGTATCCATCCTTAAATAGCAAGCATCCACCAGAGAAAGTAGCTAGTGCAACAATTTCCTTAGATTTATAGTGGCTAAATTTTGTTTGGCATGAAACTTCTTTTATGTTTGAAACGGTGTCTCTTTTATGTTTAAAAAGGTGGCTCTTTAATGTTGACATAGTGGCTCTTTTATGTTTACCATGGCGGCCCTTTTACGTTTGAAATGTTGTCTCTGTTATGTTTAACATGATGGCTCTTCTATGTTTGACATGGTGTCTCTTCTTTGTTTGACATGGTGGCTTAGTTGTTTGACATGGTGGCTCTTTTATGTTTGACATGCAGTCACATATATGTTTGACATGATGGCGCTTTAATGTTTGACATGGAGTCACGTATATGTTTGACATGGTGGCTCTTTTATGTTTGGCATGGTGGCTCTTTTATGTTTAACATGGTGGCTCTTTAATGTTCGACATGGTGGCTCTTTAATGTTTGACATTGAGTCACGTAAATGTTTGACATGATGGCCCTTTTATATTTTACATGGTAGCTCTTTTATATTTTACATGGTGGCTCTTTATGTTTGACATGGTGTCTCTTCTATGTTTGACATGGTGGTTCTTTAATGTTCGCCATGGTGGCTCTTTTATGTTTGACATGGTGTCTCTTCTTTGTTTGACATGGTGGCTAAGTTGTTTGACATTTGGCTCTTTAATGTTTGACATTGAGTCACGTATACGTTTGACATGATGGCGCTTTAATGTTTGACATGGAGTCACATATATGTTTAAAATGGTGGCTCTTTTATGTTTGGCATGGTGACTCTTTTATGTTTGACATGGTGGCTCTTTAATGTTCGACATGGTGGCTCTTTAACGTTTGACATTGAGTCACGTACACGTTTGACATGATGGCTCTTTTATATTTTACATGGTAGCTCTTTTGTATTTTACATGGTGGCTCTTTAATGTTCGACATGGTGGCTCTTTAATGTTTGACATGGTGGCTCCTTAAGGTTTGACATTAAGTCACGTATATGTGGCTGTTTTATGTTTGACATGATGGCTTTTGTAAATTTGACATGGTGGCTCTTTTATGTCTGACATGGTAGTTCTTTTATGTTTGACATAGTGGCTCTTTACTATTTGAGATTGAGTCACGTGTATGTTTCACATGGTGGCTCTTTTATGTTCGACATGGTGGCTCTTTAATGTTTGACGTGGTGGCTCTTTAATGTTTGACATGATGGCTCTTTAATGTTTGACATAGTGGCTCTTTAATGTTTGACATGGTGGCTCTTTAATGTTTGACATGATGGCTCTTTAATGTTTGACATAGTGGCTCTTTAATGTTCGACATGGTGGCTCTTTAATGTTTGACGTAGTGGCTCTTTAATTTTTGACATGGTGGCTCTTTAATGTTTGACATGGTGGCTCTTTAATGTTTGTCATGGTTGCTCTTTAATGTTTGACATGCTGGCTCTTTAATGTTCGACATGGTGGCTCTTTAATGTTCGACATGGTTGCTCTTTTATGTTTGACATGGTGGCTCTTTAATGTTTGACTTGGTGGCTCTTTAATGTTCGAAATGGTGGCTCTTTAATGTTCGAAATGGTGGTTTTTTAATGTTTGACATAAAAACACCTATATGTTTGACATAAAGTCACTGATATGTTTGACATAAAGTCACTTTTACGTTTGACATAGTGGCTCTTTAAAGTTTGACATGGTGGCTCTTTAATATTCTACATGGTGGCTCTTTAATGTTCGACATGGTGGCTCTTTTATGTTTGACATGGTGGCTATTTAATGTTCGAAATAGTGGCTCTTTAGTGTTTGACACGGTGGCTTTTTAATGTTCGACATAGTGGCTCTTTAATATTCTACATTCTGGCTCTTTTATGTTCGATATGGTGATTCTTTAATTTTCCTTTAAAGAAAGCCTTTAAAGAAAAATGGTTATAAGACCGCACCTAAACCGCACCAACTTTTTTAATGTCAGGGTGCGATTTTAAAATTTAGGGTGCATACTAGCAATCTTCGCCCCCCGATGGGGGACATCTGGATAGAATCCTTGTTCTTTACAAATAACAAATAGACAGCAAAATAAAGCCTTCATAAAAAACAACAGACATTCCCTCTAAAAACAAAACATCCCAAGACAGCAAGCATCCTCAGAAAGCATTCAAGCATCGATCCCCAAATAGCAAAATCCTCCAGACTGCAAGCATCCCCCAGATAGCAAGCATCTCCCCGATAGCAAGCAACCCCAGATAGCAAGCATCCCCCAGATAGCAAGCATCCCCCAGACCCCAGATAGTAAGCATCCCCCAGACTGCAAGCAACCCCTGATAGCAAGCATCCCCCAGATAGCAAGCATCCCCAGACCGCAAGCAACCCCGGATGGCAAGCATTAACCTGGATACAAAGAGACCTTATAGATATCTAGCAGCCCCCTCTTAGATAGCAAGTACCCTCCACCCCCAAGAGCAAGCATCTCCCAATAGCAAGTTACCCCAGTAGCAAGCATCCTTCCGATAGCAAGCATCCCCTTGATAGCAAGTATCCATCCTTAAATAGCAAGCATCCACCAGAGAAAGTAGCTAGTGCAACAATTTCCTTAGATTTATAGTGGCTAAATTTTGTTTGGCATGAAACTTCTTTTATGTTTGAAACGGTGTCTCTTTTATGTTTAAAAAGGTGGCTCTTTAATGTTGACATAGTGGCTCTTTTATGTTTACCATGGCGGCCCTTTTACGTTTGAAATGTTGTCTCTGTTATGTTTAACATGATGGCTCTTCTATGTTTGACATGGTGTCTCTTCTTTGTTTGACATGGTGGCTTAGTTGTTTGACATGGTGGCTCTTTTATGTTTGACATGCAGTCACATATATGTTTGACATGATGGCGCTTTAATGTTTGACATGGAGTCACGTATATGTTTGACATGGTGGCTCTTTTATGTTTGGCATGGTGGCTCTTTTATGTTTAACATGGTGGCTCTTTAATGTTCGACATGGTGGCTCTTTAATGTTTGACATTGAGTCACGTAAATGTTTGACATGATGGCCCTTTTATATTTTACATGGTAGCTCTTTTATATTTTACATGGTGGCTCTTTATGTTTGACATGGTGTCTCTTCTATGTTTGACATGGTGGCTCTTTAATGTTCGCCATGGTGGCTCTTTTATGTTTGACATGGTGTCTCTTCTTTGTTTGACATGGTGGCTAAGTTGTTTGACATTTGGCTCTTTAATGTTTGACATTGAGTCACGTATACGTTTGACATGATGGCGCTTTAATGTTTGACATGGAGTCACGTATATGTTTAAAATGGTGGCTCTTTTATGTTTGGCATGGTGACTCTTTTATGTTTGACATGGTGGCTCTTTAATGTTCGACATGGTGGCTCTTTAACGTTTGACATTGAGTCACGTACACGTTTGACATGATGGCTCTTTATTATTTTACATGGTAGCTCTTTTGTATTTTACATGGTGGCTCTTTAATGTTCGACATGGTGGCTCTTTAATGTTTGACATGGTGGCTCCTTAAGGTTTGACATTAAGTCACGTATATGTGGCTGTTTTATGTTTGACATGATGGCTTTTGTAAATTTGACATGGTGGCTCTTTTATGTCTGACATGGTAGTTCTTTTATGTTTGACATAGTGGCTCTTTACTATTTGAGATTGAGTCACGTGTATGTTTCACATGGTGGCTCTTTTATGTTCGACATGGTGGCTCTTTAATGTTTGACGTGGTGGCTCTTTAATGTTTGACATGATGGCTCTTTAATGTTTGACATAGTGGCTCTTTAATGTTTGACGTGGTGGCTCTTTAATGTTTGACATGATGGCTCTTTAATGTTTGACATAGTGGCTCTTTAATGTTCGACATGGTGGCTCTTTAATGTTTGACGTAGTGGCTCTTTAATTTTTGACATGGTGGCTCTTTAATGTTTGACATGGTGGCTCTTTAATGTTTGTCATGGTTGCTCTTTAATGTTTGACATGCTGGCTCTTTAATGTTCGACATGGTGGCTCTTTAATGTTCGACATGGTTGCTCTTTTATGTTTGACATGGTGGCTCTTTAATGTTTGACTTGGTGGCTCTTTAATGTTCGAAATGGTGGCTCTTTAATGTTCGAAATGGTGGTTTTTTAATGTTTGACATAAAAACACCTATATGTTTGACATAAAGTCACTGATATGTTTGACATAAAGTCACTTTTACGTTTGACATAGTGGCTCTTTAAAGTTTGACATGGTGGCTCTTTAATATTCTACATGGTGGCTCTTTAATGTTCGACATGGTGGCTCTTTTATGTTTGACATGGTGGCTATTTAATGTTCGAAATAGTGGCTCTTTAGTGTTTGACACGGTGGCTTTTTAATGTTCGACATAGTGGCTCTTTAATATTCTACATTCTGGCTCTTTTATGTTCGATATGGTGATTCTTTAATTTTCTTCATGGTGGCTCTTTAATATTCGAAATGGTGGCTCTTTCATGTTCGAAATGGTGGCTCTTTAATGTTCCACATGGTGGCTCTTTAATGTTTGACATGCTAGCTCTTTAATGTTCGACATAGTGACTCTTTTACGTTTGACATGGTGGCACTTTAATGTTCGACGTGGTGGCTCTTTAATGTTAGACATGGTGGCTCTTTAATGTTAGACATGGTGGCTCTTTAATGTTCGACATGGTGGCTCTTTAATGTTCCACATGGTGGCTCTTCTATGTTTGACATGGTGGCTCTTCTATTTTTGACATGGTGGCTCTTTAATGTTCTACATGGTGGTTCTTTAATGTTCGACATGGTGGTTATTTAATGTTTGACATGGTGGCTCTTTAATGTTTGACATGGTGGCTCTTTAATGTTCTACATGGTGGCCCTTTAATGTTCGACATGGTGGCTCTTTACTGTTAGACATGGTGGCTCTTTAATGTTCGATATGGTGGCACTTTAATGTTTGACATCATGCCAGATTTATGTTTAACATGGTGACTCTTTAATGTTCTTCATGATGTAGCTCTTTTATGTTACACATGGTGGCACTTTAACGTTCGACATGGTGGCTCTTTAATGTTTGACATAAAGTCACATATATGTTTGACATGGTGGCTCTTTTATGTTCGACATGGTGGCTCTTTTATGTTCGACATGGTGGCTCTTTAATGTTTGACATGGTGGCTCCTAATTGTTTGACATGGTGGCTCTTTAATGTTCAAAATGATAGCAAGATAGCAATGATAGCAAGCATCCCCTTGATAGCAAGTATCCATCCTTAAATAGCAAGCATCCACCAGAGAAAGTAGCTAGTGCAACAATTTCCTTAGATTTATAGTGGCTAAATTTTGTTTGGCATGAAACTTCTTTTATGTTTGAAACGGTGTCTCTTTTATGTTTAAAAAGGTGGCTCTTTAATGTTGACATAGTGGCTCTTTTATGTTTACCATGGCGGCCCTTTTACGTTTGAAATGTTGTCTCTGTTATGTTTAACATGATGGCTCTTCTATGTTTGACATGGTGTCTCTTCTTTGTTTGACATGGTGGCTTAGTTGTTTGACATGGTGGCTCTTTTATGTTTGACATGCAGTCACATATATGTTTGACATGATGGCGCTTTAATGTTTGACATGGAGTCACGTATATGTTTGACATGGTGGCTCTTTTATGTTTGGCATGGTGGCTCTTTTATGTTTAACATGGTGGCTCTTTAATGTTCGACATGGTGGCTCTTTAATGTTTGACATTGAGTCACGTAAATGTTTGACATGATGGCCCTTTTATATTTTACATGGTAGCTCTTTTATATTTTACATGGTGGCTCTTTATGTTTGACATGGTGTCTCTTCTATGTTTGACATGGTGGCTCTTTAATGTTCGCCATGGTGGCTCTTTTATGTTTGACATGGTGTCTCTTCTTTGTTTGACATGGTGGCTAAGTTGTTTGACATTTGGCTCTTTAATGTTTGACATTGAGTCACGTATACGTTTGACATGATGGCGCTTTAATGTTTGACATGGAGTCACGTATATGTTTAAAATGGTGGCTCTTTTATGTTTGGCATGGTGACTCTTTTATGTTTGACATGGTGGCTCTTTAATGTTCGACATGGTGGCTCTTTAATGTTTGACATTGAGTCACGTACACGTTTGACATGATGGCTCTTTTATATTTTACATGGTAGCTCTTTTGTATTTTACATGGTGGCTCTTTAATGTTCGACATGGTGGCTCTTTAATGTTTGACATGGTGGCTCCTTAAGGTTTGACATTAAGTCACGTATATGTGGCTGTTTTATGTTTGACATGATGGCTTTTGTAAATTTGACATGGTGGCTCTTTTATGTCTGACATGGTAGTTCTTTTATGTTTGACATAGTGGCTCTTTACTATTTGAGATTGAGTCACGTGTATGTTTCACATGGTGGCTCTTTTATGTTCGACATGGTGGCTCTTTAATGTTTGACGTGGTGGCTCTTTAATGTTTGACATGATGGCTCTTTAATGTTTGACATGGTGGCTCTTTAATGTTTGACGTGGTGGCTCTTTAATGTTTGACATGATGGCTCTTTAATGTTTGACATAGTGGCTCTTTAATGTTCGACATGGTGGCTCTTTAATGTTTGACGTAGTGGCTCTTTAATTTTTGACATGGTGGCTCTTTAATGTTTGACATGGTGGCTCTTTAATGTTTGTCATGGTTGCTCTTTAATGTTTGACATGCTGGCTCTTTAATGTTCGACATGGTGGCTCTTTAATGTTCGACATGGTTGCTCTTTTATGTTTGACATGGTGGCTCTTTAATGTTTGACTTGGTGGCTCTTTAATGTTCGAAATGGTGGCTCTTTAATGTTCGAAATGGTGGTTTTTTAATGTTTGACATAAAAACACCTATATGTTTGACATAAAGTCACTGATATGTTTGACATAAAGTCACTTTTACGTTTGACATAGTGGCTCTTTAAAGTTTGACATGGTGGCTCTTTAATATTCTACATGGTGGCTCTTTAATGTTCGACATGGTGGCTCTTTTATGTTTGACATGGTGGCTATTTAATGTTCGAAATAGTGGCTCTTTAGTGTTTGACACGGTGGCTTTTTAATGTTCGACATAGTGGCTCTTTAATATTCTACATTCTGGCTCTTTTATGTTCGATATGGTGATTCTTTAATTTTCTTCATGGTGGCTCTTTAATATTCGAAATGGTGGCTCTTTCATGTTCGAAATGGTGGCTCTTTAATGTTCCACATGGTGGCTCTTTAATGTTTGACATGCTAGCTCTTTAATGTTCGACATAGTGACTCTTTTACGTTTGACATGGTGGCACTTTAATGTTCGACGTGGTGGCTCTTTAATGTTAGACATGGTGGCTCTTTAATGTTAGACATGGTGGCTCTTTAATGTTCGACATGGTGGCTCTTTAATGTTAGAAATGGTGGCTCTTCTATGTTTGACATGGTGGCTCTTCTATTTTTGACATGGTGGCTCTTTAATGTTCTACATGGTGGTTCTTTAATGTTCGACATGGTGGTTATTTAATGTTTGACATGGTGGCTCTTTAATGTTTGACATGGTGGCTCTTTAATGTTCTACATGGTGGCCCTTTAATGTTCGACATGGTGGCTCTTTACTGTTAGACATGGTGGCTCTTTAATGTTCGATATGGTGGCACTTTAATGTTTGACATCATGCCAGATTTATGTTTAACATGGTGGCTCTTTAATGTTCTTCATGATGTAGCTCTTTTATGTTACACATGGTGGCACTTTAACGTTCGACATGGTGGCTCTTTAATGTTTGACATAAAGTCACATATATGTTTGACATGGTGGCTCTTTTATGTTCGACATGGTGGCTCTTTTATGTTCGACATGGTGGCTCTTTAATGTTTGACATGGTGGCTCCTAATTGTTTGACATGGTGGCTCTTTAATGTTCAAAATGGTGGCTCGTTAATGTTCGAAATGGTGGCTCTTTAATGTTCGAAATGGTGGCTCTTTTATGTTTGACATGGTGGGTCTTTTATGTTTGACATGGTGGCTCTTCTATGTTTGACATGGTAACTCTTTTATGTTCGATATGTTGGCTCTTCTATGTTTGACATTGCGCTTCTTTGATGTTTAGCAGTTTTGTTGTGTTTTTAAGGTGTTTTAATAAAAAAATCTTTTTGCACTACTAAGATTCGAACCCAGGTCGCTATATTAGCATTCCAGTCTGTTCGCATCAAGGCTATCTCTTTTCAATTGGAGAACATGAATTGTGGCCCTTATAATTCAATTCTTACAGCAAGTCAATTGGAGTAAAAAGTTATGACATAATCAATTTCTCAGTCAGCCAGTATCAGTCTCACTTCAAGTTAGCAATATGGTTACGCAATCTAAATCATGTCGTGTGTGCATTTCTTCGGCACTGTTTTCTACTTGTTGTGATGCAATCTTTATCACAATCGGAATTCAGTCAGTCAGTTTTTTCTCTAGCATTCTTACAATGCATCTCAAGTCGAAAATTTTGCGTGACCTTTGCAAAAAAGCATGTTTTTCGAATATTTAATCCCTTTAACATTGAGCAATTTCTTAGCCAAGATGCATGTACCGTCCCAGGAAAATTTCTGATCGAATGGTGCAAGTTTGAAGAAAATCGGTTGAGCCAATTTTTCTGAAATCTATCGCATACCCACAGACAACTCATTTTTAGTATATAGGAAGGATGCACACTTTGCGTACAAAAAAACCCTGGCCTACAACATAGTGCAACAGCTGATCTCTGCTAGGCCCCTATCATGGCACTGTATCAAGACACCACCACCGCAGTAGTGATGCCAGATGGATCATTGGACCTATTTAGCATGACCTCTGGAGTGCTATAGGGTAACACTTTGGTGCCCTTTCTCTTTGTGCTGGTGATGGACTAGGTGCTTAGGACTAGCCTACCAACAACAGAGGATAGTTTTCTGCTGCAAAGGCACACCATTAGACGGCACCTAGAGAAAAAACTATCTGTCCTTGGCTATGTGGACAACCTTGCCCTGCTGTCTTCGACAGCCAAAGGTGCCTAATGGCTGCTGAACAGCCTGACTATGGCGGCAGCAAGGGTCAGTCTTGTCATCAATGCCAAGAAGACCAAGGTGCTGATGGTGCCACATGATCAACCCGCTGAGATTCAACTTTGAGATGATAACAGCCCTGGGATAGCACTCCCAAAGTGCTTTCAGTTTGTCTACCTTGGAGGACTGGTGCTTGACATCAGTGAAAACCCAGCAAGATGGCGTGGCAAGGCCTGGGCTGCCTTCTAATCTGTGCAGGCAGTGCTACTTTCTAATGCCCTGTCCAACGGCGCCAGGTCTCAGCTATTCTAGGCAGTTGTTAAGACTGCCCTGCTGTACAATGCTGAGACTTGGATGCTGACTAGGGCGCTTGAGGCGCAGCTTGATGCAGTCATGCGGAGCATGCGGCCCTAGGCCCCTAGTCTGCGCCATTTTTGGCACCCGCCATGGCCTTGGTAGCGAGACAACTAAGTCCCTATATAAGCGCATAGGCCTAAGCCCTAATGCGGCCTTTTGCCCCGCTAAGTCAACAGCGCCTGCAGCTTGCCAGACATGTCATTCGGGCCAAAGCCTACTGCCCAGAGCCACTGCAGGACGTCCTGCTATGGAACCCACAGGGACCACGCAGGCATGGCCAGGGACAATCAGCCCACTATATCAATTGCCTTTTTGAAGATACACGAGCTGCAAGCACCCAGCCAGGTGGCCGGTGTGAAGTATGTTAGAGACCTAGCTCTGAGAGGCGCGATTTGATGCTCCCCCCTCTTGGCCACTCCTGTGGCTGGTGTGGCCGTGGGGTGTAACTAGGCCCTATTATTATTATTATTATTGTTAGGGGCTATAATATGTTAATACATTTTTTCAAATTAAGGTCTAGGAACCATTGGCCTACTTATGACTCATGGGCTTACTCATCTAATAATTGATAGGCTTAATTCACACTTATAAGATTTTTATATTCCACACTTATTCATTAATTTTTTTAACTTTTTACACATAAGTTTCATGAAAATTGTAGGCCTAGTCATAGTCATTCTTATTTTACCTAGGAGGTACCAACAGACCATTCATTATAGCATAATGGAAAAAATATGAAGCAAGTTCACATTTGTAAAAAATCAGAACATTAATGTTTATTTTATCTGCAGTCTGCATGTAGAATGCAATGCATTATTATTCAAGACATTGTTTCTTGGAATAATTGATGCGTAATATTTTATGTTTTAAAATCTGGCTAATTTAGAAGTATTAACAAATGCTCCTTGCTGTAATTTTCAGTTAGCCTAGAACGAACAAAAGACAGTAAATATGTTTTATTTATTTACATTCTATATATATCTGCAAAATATATTGCTTGTTGCATGCGCTGATTGTTAGGGTAAGCCGTTGTTAAACGCTGTAGTAGTGCGGCTAAATTGCTTTTCATTCATAATTTGAATAAAAATTCAAGTCTGGCATGCACTAATTTAAATATTTAAAATCCAATGCACCTATTATAAATTCCTAAAGTTCAGTGGGATTTTAAGCAGTCACATGTCGATTGTCGGTGTTATTATTTGCCGTTGGAACCGCCGTAGGAACCCATGCAAGTGCGCATGCATGTAATGTTACTATTACTATATATATACATATACTAGCTCTGTATCGTTAAGACTAAATAGAAAAACTTACTGCCTTTGCGTCTGATTTATTTGAATTCCCTGCATATGAAGCATAGTTATTAGTACGCAGCATTTTATTTTTTCGGATGCAATCATTTTACTGCACTCATTAATGTTAATTTACATAAATATAAATACATTTGGGTAAAGTCACTTGACAAAACTGTTTTGATTGGTCTCTCGACTGTATATCCATGCTGGTACAGTACAGCAAAATTGACCCAACGGATCGTTTCGTTAGAATTAATTATATAGTGCATAGCGTGTGTAGTCTTTTTTGACATTATAAAAACACAAATGTTCCAATATTATACGCATACAATTATTGCTATATAAACCTTAACTTTATACTGTAAATTTATCGGTAGCAAAAAACATTTCACTTCAGTTAGTTTGAGTCGCGAGTTCACAGTTCTACTCTCTGCAACCTCTCGGTATCGAATTGCAGTCGAATCAATTAAGTTTGCAGAAATTTAAACATAGTCAGAGCGCTGACTGCCAGCCTCACGCGACCTGTGAGTGGTTCAGGGGGGAATGACTGTCAGTTTATACTCGCATGCTGATAAAAGTAGTAAAATGAGGTAATAATATAGTAGACTGATCGATCAGCCTATGTAAAAAGCCTCCGTAGTACTGAAGTATATAATTTAGAATCTGCTACATATGTACATACCCAACGCACTTTTTGTCGTCGCCCGATGAGTTCAGTTTGATAGCATCGTGGGAAGCATTTGCTTCATCATCAGCTGTGGATGAAGAGTTTTTAGCCTGTGGAGCTGTCTCATTAGCGGTTTCAGCCTCCGGAACAGCCACTCCAATGGTTGCAGTTTCCAGAACAGCCTCATCAACGGTTCCAGTTTCCAGAGCAGCGTCATCAACGGTTCCAGTTTCCAGAACAGCCTCATCAACGGTTCCAGTTTCCAGAGCAGCGTCATCAACGGTTTCAGTTTCCAGAACAGCCTCATCAACGGTTCCAGTTTCCAGAACAGCCTCATCAACGGTTCCAGTTTCCAGAACAGCCTCATCAACGGTTCCAGTTTCCAGAGCAGCCTCATCAACGGTTCCAGTTTCCAGAACAGCCTCATCAACGGTTCCAGTTTCCAGAGCAGCCTCATCAACGGTTCCAGTTTCCAGAGCAGCGTCATCAACGGTTTCAGTTTCCAGAGCAGTCTTATAAAAAATTTCAGCTTTCGAAGCAGCCTCATCAAGCGGCTCGCGCCGATTCAGACTTTCTTTTTGTTTGTCCTCCTCAGAATCATTTCGTCCACTCGAACCTCGGGCCGGCTCGAACTCCTGGCCGCTGTCGTCTCCAGAGTCGCTCTGCAGATCCGCAGAGCCGCCGAAGCTCTTGCCAGCCTCGCTGAGTCGTTTCCGACGCTTGATCTCCGCCATCACCTTCACCGGATGCGAATCGGGGATGGTGCAAAGCGTTGGATATTGTTTTTGTGATGATTTCCGCTTGTGCAGTACATGTAGAATGTCCTAGGTCTCTATAAAATGCTTAATGGTCGAATAACCTTGAGATTTTTAAGCAGCGGACAGGGGGGATAGTGGGGCAGCGGACAGGGGATAGTGGGGCAGCGGACAGGGGGATAGTGGGGCAGCGGACAGGGGATAGTGGGGCAGCGGACAGGAGATAGTGGGGCAGCGGACAGGGGGATAGTGGGGCAGCGGACAGGAGGATAGTGGGGCAGCGGACAGGGGGATAGTGGGGCAGCGGACAGGGGGATAGTGGGGCAGCGAACAGGGGATAGTGGGGAAGCGGAAAGGGATAGTGGGGCAGCGGACAGGGGGATAGTGGGGCAGCGGACAGGGGGATAGTGGGGCAGCGGACAGGGGATAGTGGGGCAGCGGACAGGGGATAGTGGGGCAGCGGAAAGTAATTGTGATCTTGAATGATAAAAGATAAAGACGAGTCTGCTTCGTTTCTTTCAGTCATAAAATGTCAACATGTGAATTGCCTTTCACCGGCCGGGTCATGCCAGTTGCAGTTGTTATACATTGGAGAAAACAGACACATTGAATCGGCTAGAATGCGAGGGGAAGTCGCGGTCGGGTTTAGCAACAGAGTTACTGCTCTCTTGGAGCAGTGACTGCATGCGGCATTCAGCAGATAATTATGGGGTTGTGTATAAGGACTGAACATCACAATACAACATCAGGTGGCACTCGGAGCTAGGGATCCTTCCCTCCTATCCTTCGATTTCTCAGATTCTTACTAGCGCATTATTTTTCGAGCAGTATAACTGCATCAAAAAGATGGGGTATAGTTCAATGAAGCTTGAAACTGGGGATAAGCTATTGAGCAGCAGTGGAGAGATCGAGCAGCGACAGGTGGAAATTCAAGAAAGGGAAAGCTGATTAATTAAAACTGATGCGTGGTTCTGAAATTCTCGAATTTCTTGCTTGTGAAAATCAGAATGGGATTGGCATTGGGATTGGGGGATTGGGATTGGGGTATTGGGATTGGGATTGGGATTGGGGCATTGGGATTGGGGCATTGGGATTGGGATTGGGATTGGGATTAGGATTGGGATTGGGATTGGGATTGGGATTGGGATTGGGGCATTGGGATTGGGGGATTGGGATTGGGGCATTGGGATTGGGGGATTGGGATTGGGATTGGGGGATTGGGATTGGGATTGGGATTGGGATTAGGATTGGGATTGGGATTGGGATTGGGGCATTGGGATTGGGATTGGGATTGGGATTGGCATTGGGATTAGGATTGGGATTGGGGCATTGGGATTGGGATTGGGATAAGGGCATTGGGATTGGGGCATTGGGATTGTGGGATTGGGATTGGAATTGGGATTGGGGCATTGGGATTGGGGCATTGGGATTGGGATTGGGATTGGGATTGGGATTGGCATTGGGATTAGGATTGGGATTGGGGCATTGGGATTGGGATTGGGATTGGGGCATTGGGATTGGGGCATTGGGATTGGGGCATTGGGATTGGGGGATTGAGATTGGGATTGAGATTGGGATTGGGGGATTGGGATTGGAATTGGGATTGGGATTGGGATTGGGGCATTGGGATTGGGATTGGCATTGGGATTGGGATTGGGATTGGGATTGGGATTGGGGCATTGGGATTGGGATTGGGGCATTGGGATTGGGATTGGCATTGGGATTGGGATTGGGATTGGGGCATTGGGATTGGGGCATTGGGATTGGAATTGGGATTGGGGGATTGGGATTGGGATTGGGATTGGGATTGAGATTGGGATTGGGATTGGGATTGGGATTGGGATTGGGATTGGGATTGGGATTGGGATTGGGATTGGGGGATTGGGATTGAGAATTGAGGGATTGGGATTGGGACTGGGATTGGGACTGGGTTTGGGAATTGGGAATTGGGATTGGGGATTGGAATTGGGATTGGGATTGGGAATTGGGATTGGGATTTGGGGATCGGGATTGGGATTGGGATTGGGAATTGGGATTGGGATTGGGGCATTGGGATTGGCATTGGGATTGGGATTGGGATTGGGATTGGGGGATTGGGATTGGGATTGGGATTGAGATTGGGATTGGGATTGGGATTGGGATTGGGATTGGGATTGGGATTGAGAATCGAGGGATTGGGATTGGGACTGGGTTTGGGATTGGGAATTGGGATTGGGGATCGGAATTGGGATTGGGATTGGGAATTGGGATTGGGATTTGGGGATCGGGATTGGGATTGGGATTGGGATTGGGAATTGGGATTGGGATTGGGATTGGGATCGGGATTGGGAATTGGGATTGGGATTGGGGATTGGAATTGGGATTGGGAATTGGGATCGGGATTGGGATTAGGATTGGAATTGGGATTGGGATTGACAATTGAATTGGGATTAATATTGCCAATGTACCTGTTCAGCTCTCACCTGCATGTCAATGTACTGCTGCAGCACTTTCTTGCTATCCTCGCGCCTCATCCGGTCCCGTTTTCCAGCCTCCTCGTTGGCGAGCACCTCGGCCCGCTCCATCGGGTTGGTCTCAATCAGCAGGGCGTCCTTGTTAGTCAGCGACTTCTCGTTGTCGTCGTCGGTCTCCTCGGCTCGGAGTCGCTCCTCTCTGAACCTGTCCAGCTCCTCCAGCTGCCGGTGCACTACCTTCATCCTGGTGCTCACCTCAACTTGGCAATCTTCGCCAGCAGCCGCTCCCGATTGGTCAGCATCTGTACCGGCTGCCGCCATGACGATGGGGACCTTCTAGACCTGCTGCTGTTGTCGTTTGGGAGCGGCAGAGAGGAGAATGGGGAGAGAGAGAGAAAAAGCTGTTGGCCAGGTGGCAGAGTTACAGATGAGGTGAGATTTGAAATGAGATACTTGGTAGCGTCTCTCTGTCCCCCTAGACTAGAAGTCCTTGGTACGCAGTCCCTCTCTAGTTAGTCTAAGAAGTCCTTGGTACGCAGTCCCTCTCTAGTTAGTCTAAGAAGTCCTTGGTACGCAGTCCCTCTCTAGTTAGTCTAAAAAGTCCTTGGTACACAGTCCCTCTCTAGTTAGTCTAAGAAGTCCTTGGTACACAGTCCCTCTCTAGTTAGTCTAAGAAGTCCTTGGTACACAATCCATCTCTAGTTAGTCTAAGAAGTCCTTGGTACACAGTCCCTCTCTAGTTAGTCTAAGAAGTCCTTGGTACACAATCCATCTCTAGTTAGTCTAAGAAGTCCTTGGTACACAATCCCTCTCTAGTTAGTCTAAGAAGTCCTTGGTACACAGTTCCTCTCTAGTTAGTCTAAGAAGTCCTTGGTACACAGTCTCTCTAGTGCCTCTCCTAAATTCAGCTGAAATACAAATAAAGTACATACTCGTACACTGTTGCGTGAGGCTCGAGCTTACCTGCTGGCTCAAGCCGGAATCAACCCGAGCAATTCGATGCTTGGCGTTGGCTCTGCTGGGCGGCAATTTTAAGCATGAATATGGATAAAGAGGTGGGGAGACAGGGGGGGGGGGGGAGGTTGAGATCAAAGCAAATCACATCCCGAAGAGAGGAATGGGCAAGCGCTATGGAGCAGGTAGGTAGGAGGGACGGAATTCGCTAGAAAAGCTTCTCTTCGAAACAAGTGCCAACAGCCTGAGCTTTACCTGTGCTCACGGCAATAAGCGGGATGTTGCACAAGGCCGAGACTTAAAGCAGCCAGCTGCGGCCTGCGAGCACTGATTGCTGCTTCTTGTAAAGTTGGAAAGCGAAAGGAAAACACGTGGATGATGGAGGAGAGCAGCCAACAGCGCTCAGCTGACCAGCCTGTAGGAGGTTGATGAAGAGAAGAAGCTGGCTAGCTGGCTGGATTCCTGCATAGCCGTCACGCCCTGCCTTTTGCTCATCCAAAAAATGCTAATGAAGCAGGAAGTGCATCGGCCCGTAGTGACTGCACAGATTTGATATGCAGATGCGCTAATCCGGTTGCGACTGAGCTAACATATAATGATGCCATACAAGTACAAACCCCAGGGGCTGCTGGCCATAAAATATTTTGGGATGTTTGTGTGCGAGAATATGGGCGTTCCGAGTACTAGAGACACGTGAACAGCTACTCCATCCTAATGCCGAGACTGGAGAGATCCAGTGCGATCGGCTTGGATTTTTCTGACTGTCGGATTTTTTTCCGACAGATTGGCCTGACAGATTGGCCTGACAGATTGGCTGCCTGACAGATTGGCTGCCTGACAGATTGGCTGCCTGACAGATTGGCTTGACAGATTGGCTGCCTGACAGATTGGCTTGACAGATTGGCTGCCTGACAGATTGGCCTGACAGATTGGCTGCCTGACAGATTGGCCTGACAGATTGGCTGCCTGACAGATTGGCCTAACAGATTGGTCTGACAGATTGGCCTGACAGATTGGCCTGACAGATTGGCCTGACAGATTGGCCTGACAGATTGGCTGCCTGACAGATTGGCTGCCTGACAGATTGGCCTGACAGATTGGCCTGACAGATTGGCTGCCTGACAGATTGGTCTGACAGATTGGCTGCCTGACAGATTGGCCTGACATGCAGATTTATAGGCGTAAAGTTGAGTGAGTTCTGTCAGCATTGAGTGGGAAAGGTACGTTAAAGATCAGACCAATTATCGTTGGAACCTGGCTGCCAGCTTAAGTCGCACTGCGGGAGAACTGCTCTGATGCACAGAAGCCAGCCGCTTCCATAAAGTCATTAGCGACAAACAAGATAAGGTAAGCAAACAGTATAAAGAGCTGCTCTCCGGCCTTCATCGCTGATCGCAAATATTGTGACAGGTCAGAAAAAATATTCGATTCGCGTAATCGGCAGGTGATAGATAATGGGCATTCCAGAATGTATTTTGATACAACGAAGTGACAAAAATAAACGGACATACTAGCCACGGTCAGACAAATCTAAGGTAATAAAAAACTAAGATCGCTTTTCGAAAAATTTCCTACAACAAATTCTGCTCTTAAACAGCTTTGTCCACCTACCTATCCTAGACCCTCCGTGTCCTCCCATCCCTGACCTAGACCCTCTGTGTCCACTCTCTGACCTAGACCCTCTGTGTCCACTCTCTGACCTAGACCCTCTGTGTCTACCCTCTCTGACCCTAGACCCTCTGTGTCTACCCTCTCTGACCTAGACCCTCTGTGTCTATCCTCTCTGACCCTAGACCCTCTGTGTCCTCTCTCTCTCTCTCTCTCTCTCTCTCTCTCTCTCTCTCTCTCTCTCTCTCTCTCTCTCTCTCTCTCTCTCTCTCTCTCGCTTTCTCTCCCTCATCTCCATACAGAATAGTTATACAAGCGTACTTGTCTCACTTAAATTGTACCTATGAAAACAGTTAATCGTTCAGTAGAATCTTGAGATCAAAAGTTTTCTTAGAGATGAGTTAAGGTTGTCCAGCCAGAAGATGGTGATTATAGCTGACAGCTCGAGATCTTTTCGACACGCAAGTCTGCAACTGGCTAAAAAAGTTCGGCGTGTGCTCCAGCAGGCTCCAGGACAGCGTTGGAAACAGCTTCATTCCCGACGGCAAGTGTCTGACCGTGGCCGCGTCAACTGTGATGCAAAATGTGGGATAATTGCGATACTTCTGCTGTATAAGCAGACGCCAATAGTCCGAACACTCTGCCAGGTACTGCTGAGACACCAGCAGGACGCTAATGAAGCATCTATCAACCACGTCAGACACGGGGAAGTCAGTTGAGGACACCATCTGGCTGTCTAGCAGGATCCACCGAGGCTCCAACTGTTTGAGCTTCTTAATCAAGCATTTCGCTTTGCCAGCGTCGCTCTGATGATAGCCAACGTAAACGTGGTAATACTCGACAAACAGGCGCGAGTCCAGTCTCTGCATGATGTCAGTTCTCTGTAGAAGTCGCAGGCATTCGAATAAATTTCTCAGCGTTGCCTGCTGCGGACTCGATTGCAGCCACTTGCGCAGCACCCAGTTCAAGTTGCTATTGCTTTCAGTGAGCTCGGCTTTCTCTTCCATATAGCGCACGTTGAGCAGCTCGAATAGGCCTAACAGATCGCTTGTGTACTCGCGACCGTCCCAGGTTGGAGTGGCCACAGACTGAGCGTTCAGGTGATCGGCTACCAGGGCCAGGTTTGCTCGGCTCAGACACCAGACTGGCAGCTTGGCGTGGCGCTCCATCACTTGCTGCAGTTTCAGCTCCATTTACGCCTAATAGTTGGTAAATAGTTAGTTGAACCTGTGCAAGGCTTGGCTGCCTTAGCCGTGTGTGCGAGAGTGTGGAAACTCTGCCTATTTCTATGCCCACACAGCTGTGCGTACAGTGAATGCCACAATCTCTCCTAGCCATCTCTGTCTCTTTCTCTAGCCTCCAGTCTGCCTCTCGCGCAGGCAGGCGTTCTATCTTTTGAAGGCATGAAGACAGTGACCGGCAATTTATTAATCTGCGAGGCCAGTCCTTTAAATTTCTTTTATAAAAGCATAGAAATGAGAAAGAAGAAAGAAGTTTGAGTACATTGTACAAAAATAACGTCTCAATCTGGATGCAGCAATACATGTACAGGGGCAGGACAGCTACACCGAAACCTCTAGCAAAATTTTCGCGATTCGGGATTGTGTAGCATCCTGTCTCAAGTTGTCCATGTTGCGATAGAAGTTCCTCTTCGGCTTAGCACAGGGGTGCCTCCTAGCCATCTCGATAACTGTTTGGGATCTGCTACCGACCACACCCAGTTTTTTAGTAATCTATGCCTTTTGCGGTTCATTCGATACGATGCAGTATACTTTGAATTGTATATTGCTACGTAGCTAGCTATTTAGACGTAGCTAAAATGTATTGCGCAATATTTGCAAAGTTTACTAAAAGTAGAGAGTCAAGATTATTAGTCCAAACTATTCGCAATAGTATTAACAATAAAATGATTATTTCTGTATTTGGATGTTTGATTTTATATTACTCGATATTGAACCTGGTAAGCTATACCTGAAAAAAATGGAGTTTCGCTGTGTACTTTATTTAATTTTCAGACTGGTTTACTCTCGAAGTTTACTCTCGTTACTCTTGTATTGGTTGCAGCAACCACCAGATAAAACTTGTTTTCTTACTCAACAAGATTCTGTGAGACGTTCTTTCACCTGTTTGCTGTAAGTTAAAGCGCCAATTTTATTAGTGGATAAATTTATTAGTGGCGTAATATTAGTGGAAGGTGTTGCCATGGCCTGCTGTATAATGAGCCTAAAACGAGAGCAGCAACAGTCTGTTTAAACAAAAAACATTAGCTACACTTTACGTCGCCTCGTCTAAGAAGTGTCAATGGCACTCAATGATGGTAACTATAGTCCTGTTTTAAAGACCTGTGCAGCGGACCATCGTTTCACTCAGTCATTCTGTCCGATTCCCTTCCCTGTCAACTTACGTTAGCCAAAAAAGGGGGGGTGAATAGCCGTGCATTGTTGCACGATGGAGGAGAAGGCTTAATTTATTGCCAATGCTTCTCAAAACGTTTCTTTACCTCTTCTCTCTCTCTCTCTCTCTCTCTCTCTCTCTCTCTCTCCCTCTCTCCCTCTCTCTCGTTCCTCCGGGCTCGCCCTCTTGCTCTGTCGCTCTGTAACGTGCATTATTGTGTGCTCCGCTGCACCCGCTCGGGGCGCAGGTGAGCCAGTGAGTGCTTGGAACTCTGAAAAGAAAGACTGCATTGGTCCTGCAGCTTGGCTTGGATCGGGGGAGGGGGGGTGGCTGCGAAGTGTACAACTGGGTGCATTCACTCTATACGCAAGACCTTTCTGGTGTTGCCAGGCTACTTCGAGACAAGCCGGCGCGAGAGTGTAGAAAAAAGAGAGAAAAATAACGAATAGAAAAAGCGGTCCAAGCGCTGTTAGATTTAGTTATTGGTATACAAAAATTACAAGTTTACCTGGCTGGCAACAACAGTCAAAGCAGTCGAGCTCCGCATTCCTACACTTAGTGAAGAATCTTATCAGCCATGAGCAAGCGACGGCCCGGCGGCCGGGCTAGGAAGGAGGTCCGCATCCAGGAGGAGGAGGAGGACACCAGTCGGCTGTACCGGACGCCACTATCGGCGGAGGCGGCTAAGTACTGTAGCCGGCCAGTGGCCGAGTCGCCGTGGGGCCTGGACGGCCTGGCTGAGATTCAAATCAGCGGAGACAGGCACTATCGACCCGAGCGGCTGCCCTCCGGGCGCAAGGAGCGACCAAAGAGCGCCCGTCTGCACACGATGTATTATCAAAACTTGGACTACGTGCACGGCATCGCCGACACGCTGCGCACCCTGGAGCTGAGCAACACGGGGCTGTTCGCCTTCCCGCAGGAACTAGTCGAACGCCTGTTGAATATCGAGACGCTTATTTTAGACGACAACAATTTGACGACCGAAGGCTTCCCAACATGCTTCAAGGACCTGGTGTCGCTCACTAGTCTGAGCGTGCGCAACAATGGCCTGACTGGAATTCCATCCAGCTGGTCCTATCTGTTCCAGCTGACAAGCCTGTTGGCCGACAACAATCAGATATCCAGTCTGAAGCACCTCGAACGACTCACTAAACTGCAGGTGCTCAGCTTGCAAGGCAACTGCATTGAAGAGATTCCGCGCGAGTTTTACGCACTGAAGAAACTGGAATGCCTGAACCTGAGTCACAATAGCATCGCTTCCGTCACTGTGGATGTAAAAAGGCTTATCAACCTCAGGGAGCTCGACTTGTCCCACAATTGTCTAGCATTCCTCATCCCGGATCTCTTTCTGCTGCCAAAGTTGGATGGCCTCCAAGTTAGCAACAACGAGGTGGTAAAGATTCCTACGGTTGCACTGAAGACGAAGAATAAGCGAACGATCGATTCAGTTGATCTATCATTCAACAAGCTTACCAGGTTCCCAGAAAACGTCTTCTTGATTGCGGAAAAGCTTGACTTGACGTCAAACTCTATCAGAGTGATCAATAATTCCGCATTCAAAAAACTGGACTGGCGCACAACCAAGCAGCTTTGTATGCACGACAACCCGCTGAACAATCCGCCAAGGGACGTTGCAGAGGGCGGCCTGAAAGCAATGCTGCACTATTATTTCGAGACAAAGGTTGACAGCAAGATCTATCAAGGCATCAAGGTGTTTCTGCTCGGATCTGGCGGCTGCGGCAAGTCCAGTCTTGTCCAGACCTTTCTTGACCAGCAGTCGCGGCTGTGCACCGAGGATGAGGAGACAATTTGCCTCGACATCTACGACTATCAAATCGACACGTCGGACGACTTGGCAGATCCGCGGCCTCTAAGCCTGTCTATCTGGGACTGCTCAGGAAATCCAGACTACATGCCGTACATCTTTCCATTCTTACACTTTCCCTCGCTGGCTCTCATTCTGTTCGATCTGACTGAGTACACCACCGAGAACTTCTCAGAGCTGATTGGCCAGTGGATCGATACGCTAATTTTGCGCAACAATCGTGCCGTGTTCATTCTGATTGGAACCAAGGCGGACCTGTGCAAGGAGCCCGAGAAGGTGCTGGAGCTGGCCCAGAAAGACACCGAAGAGTACATTAAGAATTATCTCGATAGCATCGACCATGAGATTGGCTGCATAGAGCGACTCGATCAGATCTCAGCTGCTTTTAATGAGCAGTACAAACAGTATCTCAGCCTGAAGAACTTCAAACCACTGTTTCACCCGGAAGCTCTCATCACTAGCAGTGCTCAAATGCTAGGTTTCAATCGGCTTGAGTCCGTACTAGTAGAGCTTGCTACCCAGACAAAAACATTCCCATCCGTGATGCGGGTCATCCCAGCTCTCTGGGGTGACGCCGAAAATTTCTTTGACGATTTAGGCCAGAATCAGAACATCATCAGCTTCAACGAGCTGGCGAACATCGTTCACAAACAGTTCGGCCTGAGACACCTCACGGGCCAGATTTGTCAGTACTTGCACGATAGCGGTCGAGCAATCTTCAACGAACGGGAGCCTTCGTTTAAGGAGACCGTTGTCCTGCGACCAAGCGTGCTGTTCGAACACACCTGTACGCTGTTCCGACACAACCTCTACGACTTTCTAATGGATCCTAGTGATAAAGAGGAGGTTAGGGAAAGATTCGTTAGGGATTATTCAGCAGCCGAATTCACAAAGGCGGTAGAGCTCTGCACAGTACACGGTATTCTGCTACACAACCTTCTCAAGATGTTTTTTGGCACTGGAAAGCGACGCTTTACCTTAATAAACTACCTGTGCGACTGCCTTCAGTGGTGCTACCGCATTGGTGGGCCAGTGGAGAACCCTGACAGCGAGCTGCCGCATCAGCGCGAGCTTAACTTTGACCTTGAACGAGACGAAGACGGCAAAGTGAAGACGGACACATCCAAGGTTAGCCTTCTCGTGCCGAACCTGGTCCGGTCTCCCGAGCCTACGGTGGCGCAGACGCATTGGCAGAATGCGGCATTGCGCGTTAGTGCCGGTTTTCGCTTCAGCCGTTTCACTCCGTCGATGTTCTTCGAGCGACTGCTAGTCTGCCTGCACACGGAGCGGCTGAGGTACCAATACCACTGGCAGAACGGCGTCCTGGCATTCGACGCCGAGGACGACAACGTGTGGATTCGAGTGACAAAGGAAGACCCTGAGGACAAATCTTATCTAGTTGTGCTCTCCTGCGGCGTCGTCACTGAGGAGAGATTCAACTTCGTCCGAGAAGAGCAAACTCCTACAGAGGAGCCCGTTGAGGATAGCGAAGAGGTCCTTGCGTTAAAGACTCAGCTGGCTCGAGTCTGGAGGTGCCTCTTACCGTCACTACTAGAAGCAGAAAAAGTGCTTAAACAGTATCCAGGTAAGTCACAGTTGTGCAAGGATGGCTTAGCTAAGTTGGACAGAAAACTTAAAACTTCGTTTCTAAGAAAATCTTCAAAAAGATCGGCTTTTTGTAGGAAACTGCAAAATACACTATTGTGTTATGAAATTTTCATTTTTACTAAAGAATTTTAGACAAAACTCCTTAAATTACTCAGCATGCTTTTAATTTGGTTCCTTTATTACGCGCTGCTAATTTACATAATTGTCACTTATTTACAAACTAAGTTATATATGTCAATCAAATGAATCACTTAGTTTCACGAGTACAAAGAAAGCTTTGCAGTAATTTTGTATCTATGAAGTAACAAAAAAGGTCAGTTAGATTACTTATGACGCCCTTGCCTGCGCGTCCTGAGCAGGTCGCGTGTACTAAATTAGAAAGACTGCCCATAAAATTGCTAAAATATTCTAACTATCGCGTCCTCACTGCAGCGGCATGGTTTCGGCGTGAGGTGAAGTGTCCCGAATGCGGCGAGATGACTTTCTGGGGCGAGTGGCTTTCGCCGAAGGAAGCACAGGACTCGGAGGCCAAGCCCTGTCGAGCCTGTCACGCGGACATTCTGTCATGTCTGTTGGTCCAGCCGAGGGTCAGCAAGAGAAGCACCAGGCCAACAATACGGAGCGACGTCGCTGTTAAACTGCAGGATTCTCCGGCGCCCGGCGCTGCGGCCGCCAATCCGGCTGACGGCGAGGTGAACGAAGCGCTGAACTTCGATGCCAGTCAGAAGCGAGTCGCAACGGAGGGTCGAAAGAGCGTCAGTTTTATGTGACTCTCGATTCTGAGCAGTTCGTGTGCATGTCTGCATCTTGTTTTGAGCTCACTCTCAGCCACAGCAAGTGTGGTATTTTATTTTTCTCTAAATCTAAATTGCCTACATTGACTCAATAATATTGAAGCTACATACGAGCTATAGCAGGCAATCTGTCAACTAGATCGGTGCGGACTCTTTGTTAGATGTTCGCTACAGATTAAATAGCTACAGATAAATTATGACAAAAATCTATAGCTGTGTATTTAAAATTTGTACACTCTTAATGTGCGTCAGATAGAATAGAGTATTTTCGCTTTAGAATGGCAAATGATGTATATGTATAGTGTATTCCAATTCTTCTATTTTGCTGTCATTTTTCTATAGATTGACTTGTAAGAATATAATTGATATGAATGGAAGTTTTGTGACGTCATGCCACGTGTTTCCAATGTGTATAGACAGGGGGCAACGTGTCACCGTTCCAGCAGGTTCGCGAGATGTGAACTGGACAATGTGGATATTGTCTGGTGTTGCCCTCACGTCGACGTCATTGGGAGAATAGCTAGTGTGACATAGTCGTTATGATTTTTTAGTTAGACGTACATTACAGATATGTGCAGATATAGCGGTAGCGATGGCGATCCGGGGACGATAGATTTATGCAGGATACTAGTATAAATAGGATGTACTGTGTACATCTACGGATCGTACGTATTTACGGGTGATCATCCGTTTGCATGTGAGTGCTGCACTGCATTCTACGATAGATTTATCCACCAGCCATGCTACAGAAAGTAGGATGTACGAATCACTTCGCGGTACATGCACTGTACATACTAGACCCGCGGATGATAAGCAGAAGTATGATCGGTGAATACGCGGTCCTGTCAATTTTCTTTTCTACTCTGTATACATGTATATTGAAATTGAATAGTAAAATTAATTTAAATCTTGCAGGGTGGAACAGCTATTGTTAATGATACGTACGATGAAGAAACATACGAATTATATTACATTATACGAGCGTAAATACAGAAGTCCTTTTAGGCATTAATTTTTTCGAAACAATACTCACTCGCGGATCCGATCTTGTCTAGCATGTTGATCGTAAAGATCCGCTTGAGAACATATGAGATTTTCTGGTTTTACAACTGCAAAAATAACAAGGCACACCGCCGGGGAACAGAGTACAGTTCACAAAGGGCGGCGTGTGCCTGGCCGATCATCCCAGAGTCATCCAGCAGGCAATCCACGTAGCAGCGCTTCCGGCCGTAGCCTCGGCGCCAGGGGCCCTGCATCGTGAGCAGCAGGACTTCCTGCGCCGGTTGAGGGCAGGAGTAGGCAGCTCCGCACGGATGGTGTGGCCCGCCAGTTGAAGTCTTCTCCTGGGGAGGGTTTCGCTAGGTGGTCGCAGCCCTGCGCGCTGGTAGAGGGCTGCGTTGGAGATTGCGTCCGGGTAGCTGATGCTGAAGGCCGGCTCGCAGCAGGGCCGAATGTGCTGCGTCCAGCAACGTCTCCAGAGTCTCGGTCAGCGTCCACATCTCGACGTTGTAGGTCTCGGCCCTCAAAAGATGTAGCAAGCTGGAAAACTCGGATAGAGCGGGAGGCCACCGAGTCCAGGCCCCTGCGTCGCGCCAAGTCCTCCTGGACACTGGGCACGAGACCGCCGAGGTACGCGAAGCTCGTGCAGCGAGTTAGAGTTCCTCCGTTTTCTCGATGTCATTGCTTTTCGCTTTTCATCTCGCTGGCCCGACCGATGCCGCAGCTGCCATTAGGCTGTCTAGCATGCGCTGGGCTCCATCAGCCGTAGAGGCGAGCAGCATAACCCATGAGCGACAGCCGTGTCTCAGGTTGGCGGCTGCATGCTTGTTCGTCGTCAGAGCAGCAGGAAGCCGTCCTCATCTGTTGGCAGGGCTCTTTGCAGCCCCAAATCGAAGCACCAACAGGAAAAGGTAGGGTGCAAGCGTGTCATCTTGCAGCACCCCATAGGTCGTGTTGAACAAGTCACACAGTCCGTCAGGTGTCACCACGGCGGCCGATCGAGTCTCCTGATAGAGAGCTATTGGTCGCTTTGGCACGTGGTGCGACCGCAAGACCGGTACGAGGAATCGCGAACCACAGAGTCGAATAAGGCCTTCCTGCTGAAATCTACGAAAATGAAGACAAAGGAGATGGCTTGGTGGGTGCGCGCTTTTTCTATATAATCCGCCTAAAGTCCAGGATTTGCGTCGCTGTGCCCCAGTGTGGTCGGATGCCGTTCTGCTCCAGCCGGAGAAACGGTTCCAGCACCGGCGGCAGAGCCGCATCAGCAAGATCTTGTTGAAGAAAGATCAAGCTTCGCGGCGCACGACAGCACGCGGAAAGCACTTGAAACTCGTCTAATCTAACTCGACGTATTACAAATGACGCATTTAGACCATGTAGCAAAGTACAAGTATGACATCCAGGTCTGCCTCAGTGAGACTGTACATATGTCTTGGACAACAGAGTATATACGAGACGGACTTTATAATCTATTTTTTTAGAAATGAGCTAGAGGCTGGGCTGGGTAGATCGATCGAAATTATATTTGTGGTATCGCTAGTACATTTAGTATTGCTTGCGCTGAATGGGGTCTCCACCATAGGAAAATTTGGAAGCGAAAATCTGCAGTCGAAAAATCTTTTTTCTTGAGAGCATGCAGTGGTTGTAGCCGTGGCTTGGTGGTGGAGGTAGTTGACTGGTTCCAAAAATCCAATTTATATTTAATCCAGTGGAAAAACATAAACTAAGTAAATTCACTATAGTTGAAAGAGGTCTTCAAATAAACAGAGAGGAAACTATTCGGAACGTTCGCCAGCGACGCGTTAAAGATAATAATGACGATTACAAATTTCTTAGAATGCGACGCGACCCTAAGCGATGGTTCATCGATTGGTGTTCATTTCAATTTAATGTTGTGTAACGAAATGAATTGCCGATACTAACACTTGAACTTTCAGCCGTCGAGAGTGCCAAGTCAGAGCGCGAACTCTTATTAACAATCGATGATTTATATTTATATTGGTTACTTATCAGTCATTAAAACAAAAGTTTCATTATAAAATTATCTTGCAAAATAACATAAATTACATACAGTAAAAAGTACAGTGAGATAAATACAATATAAATACTATAATACCAATACAACCTGATAAGAGTAAATACGAAATTATTTACTTTTAAATTACATACGCAGATATGTTACATTATCCTCCTCTTAGAAAAGACAATGTCCACATTGTCAAAAGTACAATTAACAAAAGAGTAGAATACAAAGTATAGAAAATAACTATTAAATATACAGTACATGCTAAATTTTGAGCAAAAAAAGATTGAACTCGCATTCCCAACTAGACATCGCAATGAGGTGACAGAACACATTTTAAAACAATGGTCTGGACCAAAAGAGAAGCTAGTTAACCAACACAAAAACCAGAACCCAACAGGGTTAGCAGAGCCCTGGGTTCTCCCCACCACAACCAGTGCAGAGCACAGCATGAATGAAGCAAAAAACACTTTTTTAATAAAAGGAATTGCCTGTGCACACTATTGTGATACACTGCCATTGGGTGAAACCTTACAAAACACAGAAGAAAATACAGTACAACATTGAAAAATTATTTGAAAAGTAAAGTACATCATGGCAATTGCCAAAATACAGTATAAAGTACATATGAAGGAATTACAGTAAGTATATAAATTAACAATTAAGTACAATTACATTAAAATCAATCAACAAAGCATAGGAATTGGAAAATGCAGCTTCCTGGTTCTGGACTTTAGAACAGCATAATTACAAATTTAAAAACAAAATTTTGCTCTGAACTGGGTACACATCTACATGTACATTCTACAGCTAGTATTGTATTTGAACATAGAGATGCTTTTAAAAAAACAAATATAATATTCGAAATCATTCAGCGACTGACAGTATCTGCAGCACCTGTCCTTTGGCAGCATCTTCGGCACCTGTGATTTTGTTGGCCTGGCTCGCGGCTGGCTGACATACTGGTTGGCGTCGGCTAGCTGGACGCGCGCTGCATGCTGATGTGATTGGCTGCGTTGCTGTACATTTGCGGTCGATCAGAAGATTCAGCGGAGTCCTTCATGGAATCCGAGTTCTGGTGTGGTCGCCATTGTAAAATAATGAATTGCCGATACTAACACTTGAACTTTCAGCCGTCGAGAGTGCCAAGTCAGAGCGCGAACTCTTATTAACAATCGATGATTTATATTTATATTGGTTACTTATCAGTCATTAAAACAAAAGTTTCATTATAAAATTATCTTGCAAAATAACATAAATTACATACAGTAAAAATACAGTGAGATAAATACAATATAAATACTATAATACCAATACAACCTGATAAGAGTAAATACGAAATTATTTACTTTTAAATTACATACGCAGATATGTTACAGTTGATTGAAATTGTGGACCTAAGCCTCCCTACGAGTAAATCATAACGTCTTAAACTTTATCATGTCATTATTCATTCCTAATATCTAGGGCCTAAGGTTTGAAATCATAATTATCTATCACAGTAGGCCTAGGCCCCTAACACCTTTTTGCGTTCTATTTCGATAAAACTGCATTCAATTTCGGCAAACTGGCTTTCATTTTCGACATCAGCTACGGCCGCACATCCAAACTGCATTCGAATTCGACAAACTGAGAAACAATTTCGGCAACTCGAGTTTATTTAGATAAACTGATATTTATAAACTAAAACGAAGGAATGCCAGACTGTCTATGGAAATAAGCGCATCTAAACCCAAAACAGATTTTCAATTGTGCATGAATACTATTGTACATACTGTGCAATTGTTTCTGGCTATGCACTTTGTTCCTTCGTGCGCTATTGCTTGCTGATGAGTGCACAGGTTTTTGCATGTTCAATTACACCTTAACTAATAACTATATTCCAAGTGCAGTACTTGTTCAGAATTTAAGAAATCCCTCTCTTCTGTTTTTATCCCCTTTTTAGATTGGCGCTATCAAAATTGAGTGCAGTTTGCCAAAATTGAAAATCAGTTTTGGGTTTAGATGCACTTATTTCTATAGATAGGGCATAGTCTGTGTCTGAGGTGCTGGCTATCAAAATTGAATATACTATGCTGAAATTCAATGCAGTTCTCCAAATTTGAATATCAGTTTGTCAAAATAGAAACTCAAGTTGCTGAAATTGAATGCAGTTTGCCGAAATTGTTTCTTGGTTTGTCAAATTCAAATGCAGTTTGGATATGCAGCCATATTTGATGCCAAAAATGAAAGCCAATTGGCAATTGCTGAAATTGAATGCAATTTTATTGAAATAGAATGCAAAAAGGTGTAGTAGTAATAAATTTTACAACCCTGCTAGGTCTACTGTAAATATTGTCTTAGGCCTATATTAGGCCTAGTAGGCCTGTACTAAGCCTTATTAAGCAATGGTGAAGCAATGTCTAGTAAGAATATAAATTGGCCCTAACCCTAGTTTTATAAGGACTAGGCCTATGGTCCAGTCTTGTTATTGTAATTTAAACCTAATTTTAGGTCTACTGATGCTCAACAAAAGAGTCTAGAGTTAAGCCTAGACTCTAGAGAACATTGTTTTAGATTTCATATATTTAGGCTGGCTGCTGGCTTTATAAAATCATAGGACATAGCTATTAGTATTAGGCCTATATTTTAAATTTTTATTTTAGCTAAATATCATATTACATTTACATAGATGATAGTCCTAATGATGTAATGGTCTAAAGTTAATGAATGCGATTGAATTTAAATTTTAATTAAAATTAAAAAAAGAATAGGCATAAGATTTAAAATTTTAATATTAAATAGGCCCTAACAATTGGCCTATTTTTTGCCATTGGCATTGGATATAATATCAACATAAATTTAATAAAATAATCAACTTATTTTATTAACTTAACATTATAGACAGTGGTGCAACCAAAGGGGGGCAGGGGGTGGTTGCCCTCCCTTAGGCAGTTGCCCTCCCTTAGGCTAGAAAAAATCTGAAATGGGGCCAAGCAAATTTTCACCAAAATAGAGCCATCTCTTTGCCCCCTCCTCCTGGGTCTTTACCCTCTAGAATTCACCCTCCTCTCAAAACATTTCTAGTTACACTACTGACTATAGAATCTGTAGTCTATTATATTATTACACTTAAGCCTATACAAGGCCAAATTCTAAAAAATTAAAATAACCTTTATTTTAACTTTTATCATCCATTTGACATAGGCCTATATAGTATTATAGATTTAAAAAAGTCAATAGGCTTTTTATATAAAGTAGATCCTAGATATAACTTATAAGTCATTTTAATAGGCAATTGGTGTATATTTTGATGTCTATTTTAGTATAAATAAAAGACTTTTATATTAAATAGTTTACTAAACACAATTTAGACCCTAAATTTTGGGTAAGTTGGCGACACACTGCCAGCTAGCCTCAAACTGTTCAATCCACCTGTAAACCATTCATCAATTGATAGCATCGGGAGTTGGGTCCATGAAAGTTGATTAGGTGTTTGTGAATTTCAGGGCATTTCTGACCAAGGCTTTAAAGTCTAAAAATTGTGTGTCTCTGCCCTTCTGTAGAGTGAATGTTAGGGTCCATGACTGGAATAAATCTTGCTGCTGTTTTGCAACTCTGTGCTTGATCAGCTCTACTTGTGGCTTTCTTCTGAGTGAGCATAGAAGCACTATGCTGTGTGTATTTCTATGGCCAAGGGTCTGCAAACAAATGCATGCTGTTTACAGCAGGAAGCACTTATAAAATTCCGACTTTTGTGGCATGAAAGCTAAAATAAGCCACTAACTTTTAAGGCATATGATTTTTTTATCACACATTAATACTTGTTGAAGCAAGCAAAAGTGACACAACTTCTGGAATGCCCCTCATAGTAATCTTCCTAAAAGAAGCTTAAAAGTAATTGGTAAAAATTTTCTTTTGGTAAACTACAGTTGATACAATTAGTAAAACAAAAACTTTTTATATAAAATATTTACTATTACTATATATAATTAGTGTTAAGCACCAATCTATTAATAAGTGTTAACAAACATTAAGATTCTTTATTAACAATAATTGACTGACTAGGCCTGTTAAGATTGTTTTTTACTAATAGATTAATTAAATTTCATTTATAATTTTGTGAGTAAACACAAATTTATTAATGTTAATGACTGTGCCAATGAGACCAAAGTTGCAAAGAAAGAACAAAAAAGCTGGAAAAGAGGTTAAAACATCATAAATTTATTTTAATTTACCCAAATGCCAAATTAATCTCTTTTTATGATGATGATCATACCAATGTAACAAGTTTTTACTTATGAATTTTAATGAATTAAAATTATGAACTTTATTGTTTGCTAATGAGTATTGCTTTAATTTGCTTCTTTTCTTTCCTAATCTTTAAAAACTTTCTCTGTACCTGCTAGTGTTTTGAAACAATTTTATTGTTTATATTTTAATAATGAATTAGCTTTCAAGTTTCAAATAAAAAATCTATTTCTTTTACTTTATGCTTGACTTACTTGACTTAGTTGCAGGGAGGGTGGTCCAAAGATACAGCAGGGGGCAAGTGCCACCTATGCCTTGGGCTGGCAAGCATTGTCTAGGGATAGGTTGGGTCCAAGCCAAGGAAGTGGAGCTAGTCTCAGTTGAAAGCTGGACAGTAGCAGACAAAGTGCTTATTATCTTCATTCTCGAGGTTATAGAAGGTGTAGAGTTCACTCCAGCAGATGCCTTGGAGGAAATGTGGCTAAGGGCTAATGAGCAAGTGTGAACTACCTGTCTTAGTGAGGGAGTCAGCAAGCTCATTACTTTTGAAACTAGCATGTCCTAAGATCCAAGTGAGCTAGATAGTGTTCCTCCAAGCCAGCTTATTGAGCTGCCCAATACCAGTCATGGACTATTTGTGAGTTTGTTGTGGTGTGACACAGGGCCTGCAAGGCATCCTGGCTGTCAGAGTGGAAGAAGATTCTTCTGGCTTTGAAGTCCTTGCAGTAGAGCTCAGCAGCATAGGAGCTGATGGCAAGGACTTTGTTTTAGAAGACATCAGAAAGTCTACTAGTGTATTGGGTGTGAGTATGTGGCCATTAATAAGGATGCAGATTCCAAAGCCAAATGTATTGTCTTTGAAGGATCCATCAGTGAAGCAGTGGACCTCCTGGGGGGCAGCTGTATATATAGATAATTTACAATAGTCTATACTCGTATCTTTGAGATAGTTATAGCTATAAACTAGCAATCTTTGCCCCCCGATGGGGGACATCTGTATAGAATCCTTGTTCTTTACAAATAACAAATAGACAACGAAATAAAGCCTTCATAAAAAAAACAACAGACATTCCCCCTAAAAACAAAACATCCCAAGACAGCAAGCATCCCCAGAAAGCATTCAAGCATCGATCCCCAAATAGCAAGCATCCCCCAGACTGCAAGCATCCCCCAGATAGCAGGCATCCCCCGATAGCAAGCAACCCCAGATAGCAAGCAACCCCAGATAACAAGCAACCCCAGATAGCAAGCATCCCCCAGATAGCAAGCATCCCCCAGATAGCAAGCATCCCTCAGATAACAAGCAACCCCAGATAGCAAGCATCCCCCAGATAGCAAGCATCCCCCAGATAGCAAGCATCCCCCAGACCGCAAGCAACCCCAGATAGCAAGCATAACCTGGATACAAAGAGACCTTATAGATATCTAGCAACCCCCTCTCAGATAGCAAGTACCCTCCACCCCCAAGAGCAAGCATCTCCCAATAGCAGGTTACCCCAGTAGCAAACTGTCATGGAATATTATTATACTTGCTAGATTGTCCTTTGTACTTGAAAATTCGGATTAACACAAATGACACTTTTAAAAGGCAATTAAGAAAATCACATAGCCCTAAAACTTTGTCTATGCACATTTTTCACTAGCCTAAGATGCTAGTTGAGTTTAGTTGGCTCCTAAATGGATTATTACTGCGCTAGTTTGATTTGGTATTCATACTTTTTATCTAAGATATTTTTTATATTGTTCAAACAAATGCTAAAGTAGTTAAAGTTTAAATGATTACCATTTCATTGAAGTGTGACTCTTCTTTATGCAACCTAGCTTTCTCCTAAAGTTCTTCAAGTTGAATCTTAATTTTTTAATTTGTACCAGACAACACATAGATGCTTTCATGAGAACCCAACTGCTCTTTACTTCCTACCTACCAGAGAATCCCACAATGTCTCTACTGAAAATTCCCTAAAACTAAAACTACTAAAAGTAGTGTAGAAGCAAATCTGCGCGAAGCATGCATATCAGTGCCGGTTAGCAACAATACTTGCCCAAATCTAGCCAAAGCCAATTGCAATATTTCAGGCCAGTAAGGCCAAGTGCAGCGGGCCAGCTGCCTCCGTGCAGCCCCCGTCTCCATCTCAGCAGAGCCTGCAGATGCCTCTTGGCCCAGCAGACCTCATCTCCCCCTGTCACTACACTGGCGGCCTGTCAGCTCGCGAGCTTGGCGCCATAGACGATTTAGCCAATTGCATGGTTGTCGACTCCCTGTTGGGCATTGTCAGCCACAAAATGGCCGAAAGATTTCGTCAGCCATCGGCCTCGCATATTCGGCGATGGCGGGCTGCTGTTGAAGACTTCGTGGTTGATCAGGTAAAGCTCATGCTGATTGCTCAACTCAGTGTACAAAAGGTAACTATACTACCCTACATCAGTGTACAAAGGGCAGCTGTACTACCCTACCCTATAGATCAGAGTACCAGGCACTCGCCACTCTCCCTACAAACCCGCAGGACTACGCAGTCGCCTATGCCCGTCTAGTCGCCCGACCGCCGGATTCCAGCGAATCCGGGCGGCCATTCCTAACCGAGGCGCGTCGCAACGATCCCAGCTTGCGGCTGCACCTGTACCGCTACCTGCACCTGTTCGACAGGCGCTCCGGCGTGCGAATCGAACTGTGCCGCCGGTACGCGCACGAGAACCGGACTGGAGCCAGGATTGTGTCGACTAGAGACTGGGAGGCCAACGAGAAAATTGACATGCTTATTGGTAGGTTGCTGTTTGTATTGGCTGTGTAGCATCTGTGTTAATTGTCAGTAGTTAGGTGGCTGTTAGCAGTCAGGGGGTTGTCATTCAGCTGTCAGGGGGCTGTCAGTCAGCAGTCAGGGGGTTGTCAATCAGCTGTCAGGGGGCTGTCAGTCGGCAGTCAGGGGGCTGTCATTCAGCAATCAGGGGGCTGTCAGTCAGCAGTCAGGAGGCTGTCAGTCAGCAGTCAGGGGGCTGTCAAGTCAGAAGTCAGGAGGCTGTCAAGTCAGAAGTCAGGAGGCTGTCATTCAGCAATCAGGGGGCTGTCAGTCGGCAGTCAGGGGGCTGTCATTCAGCAATCAGGGGGCTGTCAGTCAGCAGTCAGGAGGCTGTCAGTCAGCAGTCAGGGGGCTGTCAAGTCAGAAGTCAGGGGGTTGTCAGTCAGCAGTCAGGGGGTTGTCATTCAGCTGTCAGGGGGCTGTCAGTCAGCAGTCAGGAGGCTGTCATTCAGCAGTCAGCTGTCAGTCAGCAGTCAGGAGGCTGTCAGTCAGCAGTCAGGAGGCTGTCAGGTTCCGTTAGTCAGCAGTCAGGGCTATCAGGATTCAACTCGCAGTCATTAGTCAAAAGCCGCGCCCCCCCCCGTGCAGGCTGCATCGCGGAGATGACGCCAGACGAGGAGCGCAGCTATCTCAGACCGGGCCACAACGATTTCTCAGTGATGTACTCAACCAGGAAGCACTGCTCGCAGCTGTGGCTGGGCCCGGCCGCCTATATTAATCACGACTGTCGGCCCAATGTGAGATTCGTCCCAACCGGTCCACACTCCGCTTACTATCAGGTGAGCTGGAAACTGAATTATTTGTTGAAAATCAAAATTTGCATGTTACTACTCGTGTCGTGTAAGTAGTGCAAGCTGGCTACTTATTTATTCATTTTCCCCAGGTGATCCGGCCGATACGCAAGGGCGACGAAATTTTATTATTCTACGGCGCCCACTTTTTCGGCAAGTCCAACTGCGAGTGCGAATGCGAGACCTGCGAGCGACGGCTTGCTGGCGCCTTCGCCCAGCAGCAGCCGGGCGGCTCTGGCGACGACAGCAATGGCTATCGGTTCCGGGACACCGACAAACGGCTGCGACGCCTGGCCGCTGCCGCGTCTAAACGGCAACGCGAAGAAGATGAGGCGGCGGAGCCTGTGGCAGCGGCGCCGTCAACAGACAAGGCGGAGACAAGCCGGCAGGCTCAGCAACAGCAGCAGCAGCCGCCTTTGAAGCTGCCACGTCTGCTAATTCGAATCAGGCAGCTGGGCGATCCGCTGCGATACGAGCTGGTAAGTCTGGCCTCTGCAACTTCTGCTCTGGCCTCCGAGTCCGCCTCCGAGGAGTCCGAGTCCTCCCCGGCCTCTGCGCCCGCCTCTGCCGCGTCCACCGCAACCGCTGCTGGCCCCGCCTCTGCCGCGGACGCCAGCGACGGCCGCAGCTCGTCCACTCCGGCCTCGTCAATTGACTGCAGCTCCCCGGCCAATCGCAGCCCGGCCTGAGCTGCCCAACCCACCTCCGCCTGCCCACCACCGGCTGCTCACCCCACCTCCGCCTCCCCACCCCACCGGCTGCTCACCCCACCTCCGCCTCCCCACCCCACCGGCTGCCCACCCCACCGCCTGCCCACCCCACCTCCGCCTGTCCACTCCACCGGCTGCTCACCCCACCTCCGCCTCCCCACCCCACCGGCTGCTCACCCCACCTCCGCCTGCCCACCCCACCTGCCCACCCCACCTCCGCCTACACACTTAACTTCGCTGATGCTTTCGTGTTAATCCTGTAAATAGTGTATGCTGTTTTATGTCATTTTTATCGGATGCTCTGACTGTATTTTATTTTACATTTTAATTGTAAATACATTTTCTATGTTTTAACACCTGCATGTTTAATTTTGTATAGAGAGTAGCAACCTCTGTCGGTCTTTGACTATTTGCTCGCTATGCGATTCTTTCAAATCCAGCTTGTTTATTAATGTATGTATGCTAATTAATTATATTTATTATAGCTAGGATTTCAATCTACAATAATTTCAAATTATCTTTACTGCTTTCCAAAGCATTAATTAGTTAATCGTTTGGATCACCTGTACTTTAATTAAGGCGAAGCAGTGCAGGTTCGCAAAGTTTAAAACTAAATTGTAAATAGAACTCCAGAGTCTTTGTTTTGCATTGAATATTTTTATTCTATATTTTTTGTCTTATCTTGTTTCACCTGTTTTTCAATAGTGAAGATATAAATTTTTATTAACTGCTTTAACTACTAATTTAAGTAGCTTCTATGCAACATTGCGTATCAGTTGATTTATTTAAAGGTAATAAAACTATTTTGTCTCGTGGAGTGCTTTCATAAATCAATTATTTTATTATATATCTCTGCTGTGCTTGCGTCTGTGGTAACTACTATTTATTTCCCACTTAGGCATGGCCATAGACTACAGAACACGTATTTATTCCCCGCTTGGACTTTTGCCATAGACTACAGAACACGTATTTATTCCCCACTTGGGCCTTGGCCATAGATTACGAAAACATGTTTTTCTCTGCTTAGGCTTTGGCCATAGACTACAAAAACGTGTTTTTCTCTGCTTGGGCCCTACCATAGACTACAGAAGCTGTAAATTAATATAATAGTGCGTATTATAATATTGAGGAAAATCAAGGTAAGTCAGTGTGGCTGGCAGCATTTTGAAGCGACTTATTATCATTATTACTATTATTAACCTACTGTCAGTAGTCCGCTGGCTAATTAAACCAATTTATTGTGGGGTAACCAATAATGTTTTTAATTGTTGATGCTTTCAAATTTGGAATCTTGTCACCCGTGTTTGCTAGCTGGTGTACAAACTCTGGTATTGTTGTGTAACTATTTAAATAATTTGTAAAAGTTATGAAACAAATAAAGAAATAATTGAAGCTCAATTGGCTTCTTTATGAACTAAATTGTAATGCTATAATTAATTAGATAAGAATTTACTCTTTTATCTTGGTCTTGTTTTCGGAATGCCTTAATTGACTGACGTACGCTCGCCTGCTGGTCGGGCTACTGAGGTGGCTAATTAAAATTTCCAAGGGCCGATTTGATAATAATTAATTTCACCCGGCTGCCTGCTGTATTGAAGATAGCTGGCTGAGTATCTCTGTCTCCTTTTTGTCTTGTCTCACTCTCCCTCTGTTTGATGACCTCACGAGAGCCCGCCTATAGTTAGATTTTTTCGTTTTACGTGATGAAATTAGTGAAATGTTTTTCCTCTCTGACAAGCCTATGGGCTATGATGTTTTTCGTTACTTAAAGAACAAAAGTTTTAGAGTCATGCAAAATGTTTTTGACGCGCCGAAAAGATGATGCAGTGAGGCGCCGAAAAAAGTATACAGTGAGGCGCCGAAAAGATGATGCAGTGAGGTGCCAAAAAATTATACAGTGAGGCGCCAAAAAGATGATACAATGAGGCGCCAGAAATATGATTCAGGGAGGCGCCAGAAATATGATGCAGTGAGGCGCCAGAAGAGTGATGCAGTGAGGCGCCAGAAGAGTGATACAGTGAGGCGCCAGAAAGATGATGCAGTTAGGCGCCAGAAATATGATGCAGTGAGGCGCCAGAAATATGATGCAGTGAGGCGCCAGAAATATGATTCAGGGAGGCGCCTGAAAGATGATGCAGTCAGGCGCCAGAAGAGTGATGCAGTGAGGCGCCAGAAGAGTGATGCAGTGAGGCGCCAGAAAGATGATGCAGTCAGGCGCCAATAAAAGTGATGCAGTGAGGTACCAGAAATATGATGCAGTGAGGCGCCAGAGAGATGATGCAGTGAGGCGCCATAAATATGATGCAGTGAGGCGCCAGAAATATGATGCAGTGAGGCGCCAGAAATATGATGCAGTGAGGCGCCAGAAATATGATTCAGGGAGGCGCCTGAAGGATGATGCAGTCAGGCGCCAGAAGAGTGATGCAGTGAGGCGCCAGAAGAGTGATGCAGTGAAGCGCCAGAAAGATAATGCAGTGAGGCGCCAGATGAGTGATGCAGTCAGGCGCCAATAAAAGTGATGCAGTGAGGTACCAGAAATATGATGCAGTGAGGCGCCAGAGAGATGATGCAGTGAGGCGCCGAAAATATGATGCAGTGGGGCGCCAGAAAGATGATGCAGTGAGGCGCCAGAGAGATGATGCAGTGAGGCGCCGAAAATATGATGCAGTGGGGCGCCGAAAATATGATGCAGTAGGGCGCCGAAAATATGATGCAGTGAGGCGCCGAAAATATGATGCAGTGGGGCGCCGAAAATATGATGCAGTGGGGCGCCGAAAAGGACGGAACCATAGTGACTGAAGAGCAAGTTAATCGTTTCCATTCCAGAGAATGCCTCCTAAGCAGCGACTGCAATAAAATGAGCCATAAAATGCCTGCCAAGTTGGGAAAGAAGAATTGCGAATTCGCGCATTTTGTGAAGTCAATAAAAATCTGAGAAACAACTTATTTCTAGCTTTGCTGATTCTTCATAGATCGCAGTCCTTACCAGCTACATGTAGTTATTATAACACAAGGGCCTGGAAACTGTGGTTTCAGCAGTTACACGCAACAATTTGTCATCATTAAATCTATGAGCCAGTGAATTCTTGGAAAAGTAGCCTTTGAATATCTACGCAGGTAAACTGAGTTTTGCTAGCAGTCAGGCCCATTGAGCACTGACCCCTGATCACTCGTACACACGCTCGCACAGGGTGTACACAGCGGCCCTGACTGGACTAGTGAACTGTGGCGCGAGAGTAGGACGAGGCTTGTCTGTCTACTGGCCCATCTTGTGCCTATAAGATCTGTGTCCCTCTCTCTTCATTGCCTGACCGCTGAATCGACCGGTGGATCCTCAACTTATTGAAGTTTTTCCCCACGATTCTCGAGTGTAATTCTACGAAAGTGCAATCGGGGATCAAACTTGCTCATCTCTCTTCCCCTCTGCTTAACTCAGCGAAGCGAAAAGAAATGTCTAGAAAGACCTGTGGCAAGACTGGCTACTTCATATCTATTGCTTCCTCCCCTCTATCTCTCTCTCTCTCTCTCTACCTACTCAATCTGAATCTCATTCTCAACTACGGCCACGCAGACCAAATTCAATTTCCGATTCTAAGCCTTTACAGCCCACTGCATTTCCCATCGAGTGTAGCCAGACTCTTCGCATCCTAGGAGAAAGTACATTCTCTATACGACCCTTCTATTAAGCTGAAATACTGAACGTCCAGGGTAGAAGGGCAGGAGTGCGCTTTCCGTGACACAAAAATTCCCTTGCAGTCACGACGTCTCCCCACCTTGTCCCTGGGGAAGATTCCTGTACAGTCTAATTCACCTTGTTTCACCCCTGTCCCTTTGTCTATCATTCCATCTTTCTATCTATCTATCTATCTATCTATCTATCTATCATCTATCTATCTGTCTATCTATCTATCTATCTATCTATCTATCTATCTATCTATCTATCTATCTATCTATCTATCTATCTATCTATCCATCTATCTATCTATCTATCTATCTATCTATCTATCTATCTATCTATCTATCTATCTATCTATCTATCTGCCTATGTATCTATTCTAATTTATGTATTATGTATGTTCAGCATTTTACGTAGGCCGTTTGGCACACAGGCCAATCTTTTTGAAGACAAAGGTGTATTTAGTCAAGTAGCACCCACACCAGCTGTGCAACCGATTTCTTGCTCTCAGCCCTGTCGCCATTCTTTAGGATCTGCCCCCACCCCTCTTAGTGCGCGCTAGCGGGCAATTGTCTGAGAGTTTGCCATTGCTATTACGAGCGTAAGCATTAGCGGTGTGGCACAGCTAGAGAGAGGTGGCGCAGAGCGCACGAACAGAAGAGCAGCCGATAGCGGACAGTTCACGCCAGCCAGTCAGTCAGTCAGTCAGTCAGTCAGTACGATTGCAAAAAGAGCTGCTGCTGGCAGCGCTGGCGGGCAGGAGGGAGGGTGGCGTGCAGGGGAGAGCGAGGGTTGGCTGAGAGGAGGAGAGGGACCGCCTGTTGCACACAGCGCAAGTGTCAGAAAGAAAACTCAGGCTTAAATAATGGCACTGTATCGCTGGTTGCGCAGACGCTCCACTACTTGCGGCTTTCATTGCGCGCGCTTGACCTACCCTGGACGGAGTTGTGGTTTTTCTTATTGAGGTATTGTTTCCCAAATCTCATTGTTGATTTTGACCTTTTGTTGCTTATCAATGTACTGTTTTAAATTGACAGCTTATCGTAGCTGCAGTTTTATTTTACTGCAGGTTTATGTAACTGCAGGCTTATGTAACTGCAGGTTTATGTAACTGCAGGTTTATGTAACTGCAGGTTTATGTAACTGCAGGCTTATGTAACTGCAGGCTTATGTAACTGCAGGTTTATGTGACTGCAGGCTTATGTAACTGCAGGCTTATGTAACTGCAGGCTTATGTAACTGCAGGTTTATGTAACTGCAGGTTTATGTAACTGCAGGCTTATGTAACTGCAGGCTTATGTAACTGCAGGCTTATGTAACTGCAGGCTTATGTAACTGCAGGTTTATGTGACTGCAGGCTTATGTAACTGCAGGCTTATGTAACTGCAGGCTTATGTAACTGCAGGCTTATGTAACTGCAGGTTTATGTAACTGCAGGTTTATGTAACTGCAGGCTTATGTAACTGCAGGCTTATGTAACTGCAGGCTTATGTAACTGCAGGCTTATGTAACTGCAGCAATGAGAAAACTTCATTCGTTTTTAATTCGATTATGGGTTCACTTGGCTAAGAACTCAAAAAATCTTTGCTCAAACCACTAATTGATTCAGATGAAATCGATCAGAGAAAATCATAGCAATATATATAGTTTCTAAAACGAGAATCTGCGAGAATCTCCCATAGCACATTATTATTTCGCATAGTCAATTTGTATGTTGCTGCTCAAATTCACATGCAAAAAAGCGAGCTGTCTTGCCAACAGTTTAAACTAAATAGAGTGTCTATTTTTTCTGGAATTTTTCCCCAAAAAACTTTGTACATACATTCTCTATCCATGATTGCTTCCGGTTGAACCTGTTCGAATCCAGAGGCTTCAACTGCTGCTTCAGCCTGGTTGAGGACTGGCTTGGTAATTGCTGTTGCTGGGGCAGATAAGTTGGGAATATTTATGGCAAGCGCAATGTGAGTTAATCATCATCTGTCGTATGGAGCGGCGCACAGTTTCACATTTTTGAGTTGACAACTTTTCCGTGGCACGAAACTTACTGATTTTTGTAATAAGATGGCAACGACGTACATTTTGCTCATAGATAGTGTTTCTGGTCAGTACATTGTGCTCTTAGACAGTGTTTCTGGTCAGTACATTGTGCTCTTAGACAGTGTTTCTGGTCAGTACATTGTGCTCTTAGACAGTGTTTCTGGTCAGTACATTGTGCTCATAGATAGTGTTTCTGGTCAGTACATTGTGCTCATAGATAGTGTTTCTGGTCAGTACATTGTGCTCATAGATAGTGTTTCTGGTCAGTACACTGTGCTCATAGATAGTGTTTTTGATCATTACATTGTGCTCATAGATAGTGTTTCTGGTCAGTAAATTGTGCTCATAGACAGTGTTTCTGGTCAGTACATTGTGCTCATAGATAGTGTTTTTGGTCATTTTGATTAATTGCTTTTACACAGTAATTACGGGTCATTACACTCGGGTCTGCATGGAAACGATTTTAAATTTCCCATCACTTCTACCAGTGCGTGTGGATTTGCTTTCTGTTTTTTTTCTTGAGCTGAACAGTTGAGGTCACTGGGTTCGTGTCACCCGAGCATGACCTTTGAATTTTTTAAATTCTATAAAACCGGCAGTTTTGGATAAACAGTCGCGCCTGGCTCATCCCGAACACTCATTATTCGCAGTAGTCGGAAAGAGGCGGACCGATGGACAGCAAAGCGGAGGAATTCCTGCGTCAATGCGAGGCGCTCCTTCTGGTCCGGTGGGTTTTCGCGGATCTCAACGGCATCGCCCGACTCAAGGAGATCCCCGGCGCGATGTGTCGCAGATTCTTCAAGTCCGGCGGTCGCGACTGCTGCTCCGCGGTGCTCTCGCTGGCCTGCACCAGCTTCGCTCCTGAGGTGCAGTGGATTGTCGACAACGGCTTCCCTGACTGCTCGATGCTGCCGGATCCAGACTCATTCCACCTGGTCTCCTGGTCCCGCTGCCCTCCCGGCCAGGACGGCGCCGCCCGTATTGGCCAGGTGATCTGCAGCTCCGCCTGGCACGACGGCACCCCGGTGCAGTTCGACTCGAGGAATGCCGCGAAGCGCCAGATCGAGCGGCTGGCCGGGCACGGGCTGGCCCTGTACAGCGCCGTGGAGCTGGAGTGGCGCCTCTTCATCAAACCGAAGGTCTGCATTTTTGTCGATTTAGACTAACCTGGGGAAAGGGGATCTGAGGAAGTGGGGGATCTGAGGAAGTGGGGGATCTGAGGAAGTGGGGGATCTGAGGAAGTGGGGGATCTGAGGAAGTGGGGGATCTGAGGAAGTGGGGGATCTGAGGAAGTGGGGGATCTGAGGAAGTGGGGGATCTGAGGAAGTGGGGGATCTGAGGAAGTGGGGGATCTGAGGAAGTGGGGGATCTGAGGAAGTGGGGGATCTGAGGAAGTGGGGGATCTGAGGAAGTGGGGATCTGAGGAAGTGGGGATCTGAGGAAGTGGGGGATCTGAGGAAGTGGGGGATCTGAGGAAGTGGGGGATCTGAGGAAGTGGGGGATCTGAGGAAGTGGGGGATCTGAGGAAGTGGGGGATCTGAGGAAGTGGGGGATCTGAGGAAGTGGGGGATCTGAGGAAGTGGGGGATCTGAGTTCCAGCTAAATTTGAACTCGCACCCCAGGAGGACGCGGCAGAGTACACCTGGCACGAGAGCCGCGTGGATCCCTACTGCAGCATCCTGGCGCACAAGTACGAGCCTCTGCTGCTGGACATTCACCAGGCCCTGCAGTCTGCCGGCCTGCGCGTTGAGGCGCTGCACACCGAGTTTGGCTGCGGCCAGATGGAGGTCACCATGGCGCCCAAGTGGGGCATCTGCGGTCCTGACGAGGGCTTCCTCTATCGGGACATTGTCAGGCAGGTGCGTTCTGGCCTAGCCCCTTTGCGGGATTTTTTCAACTAATTATTAATATGCGTTTTTAAAAACCGTGACATAGCCACTCAGTAACAAATCATTTGTCACCATGAGAAATAATAATTATTGAAAAACATTTGAAAAAGATTCCACACAGCTTAGAGGATATCATCAGAAGAATCATCACGATCCTCAGAGAAAATAATCATCAGTAGAATCATCAGTAGAATCATCAGTAGAATCATCGCATTGCAGAAAAGATAATCACCAGTAGAAGTCTAGAGGGACAGAAAAGCCATCCCGGGTTCCATTCCAGGTGGCCCAGAACCACGGCTACATCGTCTCATTCATGGCGGTGCCGTGCAGCGGCGAGGCCGGCAGCGGGCTGCACTTCAACCACTCGCTCTGGTCTGCAGACCGCCGCGCCAACGCCTTCTTCGACGCTGCCCAGGAGCGCAAAATGTCGGCCGTGATGCGGCACTGGCTCGCCGGCCTGATCCACCACTCGGCCGCCATCGCCGCGCTTACCTCGCCGACGGTGAACTGCTATCGCCGATTGCACCTGCCGTTCACGCCGGACTTTGCCGACTGGGCCGTGCAGTCCCGCAACGCCACCTTCCGCGTCAAGCTGGGCTCCGACGCCAACCCGGGCGGCAGCTACATTGAGAACCGGATGCCCAGCTCCGCCGCCAACGCCTACATCGTGACCGCTGCCACCCTGGCCGCCGGGCTGGACGGTTTGGAGCGTCAGCTGACTCTGCCACCGGAGGGCAGTCGGGACGCCGGCCGCCTGCCGAGCAGCATGGTGGAGGCGCTGGCGGCGCTGGAGGCCGACACGGTGATGCAGCAGGCGCTCGGCCCGCAGCTCATCGAGTTCTACGTGACGTTGAAGCGCCAGTTTGACCTCGGCTTGGTGCAGGCCAGCATGCCGACTGGCGATGATGCCAAGAAGCTGGCCTGGGAGCGGGCCCAGTACCTGGAGAATCTGTAGACTGATGAGGCTACCACGTCTTAGAAAGTGAAAAATGCTGTGTTGCATGGACTTCTAACCTAGAAGGACCATAACCAATGACTAGGCTAGGTGGGACTGTACCATGGACTTGTAGAGAGACTGTACCAAGGACTTCTAGACTAGAGAGGGACTGTACCAAGGACTTCTAGACTAGAGAGGGACTGTACCAAGGACTTCTAGACTAGAGAGGGACTGTACCATGGACTTGTAGAGAGACTGTACCATGGACTTGTAGAGAGACTGTACCAAGGACTTCTAGACTAGAGAGGGACTGTACCAAGGACTTCTAGACTAGAGAGGGACTGTACCAAGGACTTCTAGAGGGACTGTACCATGGACTTCTAGAGGGACTGTACCATGGACTTCTAGACTAGAGAGGGACTGTACCAAGGACTTCTAGACTAGAGAGGGACTGTACCAAGGACTTCTAGAGGGACTGTACCAAGGACTTTTAGAGGGACTGTACCAAGGACTTCTAGAGGGACTGTACCAAGGACTTCTAGACTAGAGAGGGACTGTACCAAGGACTTCTAGAGAGACTGTACCATGGACTTCTAGACTAGAGAGGGACTGTACCATGGACTTTTAGAGGGACTGTACCAAGGACTTCTAGACTAGAGAGGGACTGTACTAAGGACTTCTAGACTAGAGAGGGACTGTACCATGGACTTCTAGAGGGACTGTACAAAGGACTTCTAGACTAGAGAGGGACTGTACCATGGACTTTTAGAGGGACTGTACCAAGGACTTCTAGAGGGACTGTACCAAGGACTTCTAGAGGGACTGTGCCAAGGACTTTTAGAGGGACTGTACCATGGACTTCTAGAGGGACTGTACCATGGACTTCTAGAGGGACTGTACCAAGGACTTCTAGAGGGACTGTACCATGGACTTCTAGAGGGACTGTACCAAGGACTTTCAGAGGGACTGTACCATGGACTTCTAGAGGGACTGTACCATGGACTTCTAGAGGGACTGTGCCAAGGACTTCTAGAGGGACTGTACCATGGACTTCTAGAGGGACTGTACCAAGGACTTCTAGAGGGACTGTACCAAGGACTTTTAGAGGGACTGTACCATGGACTTCTAGAGGGACTGTGCCAAGGACTTCTAGAGAGACTGTACCATGGACTTCTAGACTAGGGAGGGACTGTACCAAGGACTTCTAGACTAGAGAGGGACTGTACCAAGGACTTCTAGAGGGACTGTACCAAGGACTTCTAGAGGGACTGTACCAAGGACTTCTAGACTAGAGAGGGACTGTACCATGGACTTCTAGACTAGGGAGGGACTGTACCAAGGACTTCTAGACTAGAGAGGGACTGTACCAAGGACTTCTAGAGGGACTGTACCAAGGACTTCTAGAGGGACTGTACCAAGGACTTCTAGAGGGACTGTACCAAGGACTTCTAGACTAGAGAGGGACTGTGCCAAGGACTTCTAGAGAGACTGTACCATGGACTTCTAGACTAGGGAGGGACTGTACCAAGGACTTCTAGACTAGAGAGGGACTGTACCAAGGACTTTTAGAGGGACTGTACCAAGGACTTCTAGAGGGACTGTACCAAGGACTTCTAGACTAGAGAGGGACTGTACCAAGGACTTCTAGAGAGACTGTACCAAGGACTTCTAGAGAGACTGTACCATGGACTTCTAGACTAGAGAGGGACTGTACTAAGGACTTTTAGACTAGAGAGGGACTGTACCATGGACTTTTAGAGGGACTGTACCAAGGACTTCTAGAGGGACTGTACCAATGACTTCTAGAGGGACTGTGCCAAGGACTTTTAGAGGGACTGTACCATGGACTTCTAGAGGGACTGTACCATGGACTTCTAGAGGGACTGTACCAAGGACTTTTAGAGGGACTGTACCATGGACTTCTAGAGGGACTGTACCATGGACTTCTAGAGGGACTGTGCCAAGGACTTCTAGAGGGACTGTACCATGGACTTCTAGAGGGACTGTACCAAGGACTTCTAGAGGGACTGTACCAAGGACTTTTAGAGGGACTGTACCAAGGACTACTAGAGGGACTGTACCATGGACTTCTAGAGGGACTGTGCCAAGGACTTCTAGAGAGACTGTACCATGGACTTCTAGACTAGGGAGGGACTGTACCAAGGACTTCTAGACTAGAGAGGGACTGTACCAAGGACTTTTAGAGGGACTGTACCAAGGACTACTAGAGGGACTGTACCATGGACTTCTAGAGGGACTGTGCCAAGGACTTCTAGAGAGACTGTACCATGGACTTCTAGACTAGGGAGGGACTGTACCAAAGACTTCTAGACTAGAGAGGGACTGTACCAAGGACTTCTAGACTAGAGAGGGACTGTACCAAGGACTTCTAGAGGGACTGTACCATGGACTTCTAGAGGGACTGTACCATGGACTTCTAGACTAGAGAGGGACTGTACCAAGGACTTCTAGACTAGAGAGAGACTGTACTAAGGACTTCTAGAGGGACTGTACTAAGGACTTCTAGACTAGAGAGGGACTGTACCATGGACTTCTAGAGGGACTGTACCAAGGACTTCTAGACTAGAGAGGGACTGTACCATGGACTTTTAGAGGGACTGTACCAAGGACTTCTAGAGGGACTGTACCAAGGACTTCTAGAGGGACTGTGCCAAGGACTTTTAGAGGGACTGTACCATGGACTTCTAGAGGGACTGTACCATGGACTTCTAGAGGGACTGTACCAAGGACTTTTAGAGGGACTGTACCATGGACTTCTAGAGGGACTGTACCATGGACTTCTAGAGGGACTGTGCCAAGGACTTTTAGAGGGACTGTACCATGGACTTCTAGAGGGACTGTACCAAGGACTTCTAGAGGGACTGTACCAAGGACTTTTAGAGGGACTGTACCATGGAATTCTAGAGGGACTGTACCATGGACTTCTAGAGGGACTGTGCCAAGGACTTCTAGAGAGACTGTACCATGGACTTCTAGAGGGACTGTACCATGGACTTCTAGACTAGAGAGGGACTGTACCAAGGACTTCTAGACTAGAGAGGGACTGTACCAAGGACTTCTAGAGGGACTGTACCAAGGACTTCTAGACTAGAGAGAGACTGTACCATGGACTTTTAGAGGGACTGTACCAAGGACTTCTAGACTAGAGAGAGACTGTACCAAGGACTTCTAGAGGGACTGTACCAAGGACTTCTAGACTAGAGAGGGACTGTACCAAGGACTTCTAGAGAGACTGTACCATGGACTTCTAGACTAGAGAGGGACTGTACCATGGACTTTTAGAGGGACTGTACCAAGGACTTCTAGACTAGAGAGGGACTGTACCATGGACTTCTAGAGGGACTGTACCAAGGACTTCTAGACTAGAGAGGGACTGTACCATGGACTTTTAGAGGGACTGTACCAAGGACTTCTAGAGGGACTGTACCAAGGACTTTTAGAGGGACTGTACCATGGAATTCTAGAGGGACTGTACCATGGACTTCTAGAGGGACTGTGCCAAGGACTTCTAGAGAGACTGTACCATGGACTTCTAGAGGGACTGTACCATGGACTTCTAGACTAGAGAGGGACTGTACCAAGGACTTCTAGACTAGAGAGGGACTGTACCAAGGACTTCTAGAGGGACTGTACCAAGGACTTCTAGACTAGAGAGAGACTGTACCATGGACTTTTAGAGGGACTGTACCAAGGACTTCTAGACTAGAGAGAGACTGTACCAAGGACTTCTAGAGGGACTGTACCAAGGACTTCTAGACTAGAGAGGGACTGTACCAAGGACTTCTAGAGAGACTGTACCATGGACTTCTAGACTAGAGAGGGACTGTACCATGGACTTTTAGAGGGACTGTACCAAGGACTTCTAGACTAGAGAGGGACTGTACCATGGACTTCTAGAGGGACTGTACCAAGGACTTCTAGACTAGAGAGGGACTGTACCATGGACTTTTAGAGGGACTGTACCAAGGACTTCTAGAGGGACTGTACCAAGGACTTCTAGAGGGACTGTGCCAAGGACTTTTAGAGGGACTGTACCATGGACTTCTAGAGGGACTGTACCATGGACTTCTAGAGGGACTGTACCAAGGACTTCTAGAGGGACTGTACCATGGACTTCTAGAGGGACTGTACCAAGGACTTCTAGAGGGACTGTGCCAAGGACTTTTAGAGGGACTGTACCATGGACTTCTAGAGGGACTGTACCATGGACTTCTAGAGGGACTGTACCAAGGACTTCTAGAGGGACTGTACCATGGACTTCTAGAGGGACTGTACCAAGGACTTCTAGAGGGACTGTACCATGGACTTCTAGAGGGACTGTACCAAGGACTTCTAGAGGGACTGTACCATGGACTTCTAGAGGGACTGTACCAAGGACTTTCAGAGGGACTGTACCATGGACTTCTAGAGGGACTGTACCATGGACTTCTAGAGGGACTGTGCCAAGGACTTCTAGAGGGACTGTACCATGGACTTCTAGAGGGACTGTACCAAGGACTTCTAGAGGGACTGTACCAAGGACTTTTAGAGGGACTGTACCATGGACTTCTAGAGGGACTGTGCCAAGGACTTCTAGAGAGACTGTACCATGGACTTCTAGACTAGGGAGGGACTGTACCAAGGACTTCTAGACTAGAGAGGGACTGTACCAAGGACTTCTAGAGGGACTGTACCAAGGACTTCTAGAGGGACTGTACCAAGGACTTCTAGACTAGAGAGGGACTGTACCATGGACTTCTAGACTAGGGAGGGACTGTACCAAGGACTTCTAGACTAGAGAGGGACTGTACCAAGGACTTCTAGAGGGACTGTACCAAGGACTTCTAGAGGGACTGTACCAAGGACTTCTAGACTAGAGAGGGACTGTGCCAAGGACTTCTAGAGAGACTGTACCATGGACTTCTAGACTAGGGAGGGACTGTACCAAGGACTTCTAGACTAGAGAGGGACTGTACCAAGGACTTTTAGAGGGACTGTACCAAGGACTTCTAGAGGGACTGTACCAAGGACTTCTAGACTAGAGAGGGACTGTACCAAGGACTTCTAGAGAGACTGTACCAAGGACTTCTAGAGAGACTGTACCATGGACTTCTAGACTAGAGAGGGACTGTACTAAGGACTTTTAGACTAGAGAGGGACTGTACCATGGACTTTTAGAGGGACTGTACCAAGGACTTCTAGAGGGACTGTACCAATGACTTCTAGAGGGACTGTGCCAAGGACTTTTAGAGGGACTGTACCATGGACTTCTAGAGGGACTGTACCATGGACTTCTAGAGGGACTGTACCAAGGACTTTTAGAGGGACTGTACCATGGACTTCTAGAGGGACTGTACCATGGACTTCTAGAGGGACTGTGCCAAGGACTTCTAGAGGGACTGTACCATGGACTTCTAGAGGGACTGTACCAAGGACTTCTAGAGGGACTGTACCAAGGACTTTTAGAGGGACTGTACCAAGGACTACTAGAGGGACTGTACCATGGACTTCTAGAGGGACTGTGCCAAGGACTTCTAGAGAGACTGTACCATGGACTTCTAGACTAGGGAGGGACTGTACCAAGGACTTCTAGACTAGAGAGGGACTGTACCAAGGACTTTTAGAGGGACTGTACCAAGGACTACTAGAGGGACTGTACCATGGACTTCTAGAGGGACTGTGCCAAGGACTTCTAGAGAGACTGTACCATGGACTTCTAGACTAGGGAGGGACTGTACCAAGGACTTCTAGACTAGAGAGGGACTGTACCAAGGACTTCTAGACTAGAGAGGGACTGTACCAAGGACTTCTAGAGGGACTGTACCATGGACTTCTAGAGGGACTGTACCATGGACTTCTAGACTAGAGAGGGACTGTACCAAGGACTTCTAGACTAGAGAGAGACTGTACTAAGGACTTCTAGAGGGACTGTACTAAGGACTTCTAGACTAGAGAGGGACTGTACCATGGACTTCTAGAGGGACTGTACCAAGGACTTCTAGACTAGAGAGGGACTGTACCATGGACTTTTAGAGGGACTGTACCAAGGACTTCTAGAGGGACTGTACCAAGGACTTCTAGAGGGACTGTGCCAAGGACTTTTAGAGGGACTGTACCATGGACTTCTAGAGGGACTGTACCATGGACTTCTAGAGGGACTGTACCAAGGACTTTTAGAGGGACTGTACCATGGACTTCTAGAGGGACTGTACCATGGACTTCTAGAGGGACTGTGCCAAGGACTTTTAGAGGGACTGTACCATCGACTTCTAGAGGGACTGTACCAAGGACTTCTAGAGGGACTGTACCAAGGACTTTTAGAGGGACTGTACCATGGAATTCTAGAGGGACTGTACCATGGACTTCTAGAGGGACTGTGCCAAGGACTTCTAGAGAGACTGTACCATGGACTTCTAGAGGGACTGTACCATGGACTTCTAGACTAGAGAGGGACTGTACCAAGGACTTCTAGACTAGAGAGGGACTGTACCAAGGACTTCTAGAGGGACTGTACCAAGGACTTCTAGACTAGAGAGAGACTGTACCATGGACTTTTAGAGGGACTGTACCAAGGACTTCTAGACTAGAGAGAGACTGTACCAAGGACTTCTAGAGGGACTGTACCAAGGACTTCTAGACTAGAGAGGGACTGTACCAAGGACTTCTAGAGAGACTGTACCATGGACTTCTAGACTAGAGAGGGACTGTACCATGGACTTTTAGAGGGACTGTACCAAGGACTTCTAGACTAGAGAGGGACTGTACCATGGACTTCTAGAGGGACTGTACCAAGGACTTCTAGACTAGAGAGGGACTGTACCATGGACTTTTAGAGGGACTGTACCAAGGACTTCTAGAGGGACTGTACCAAGGACTTCTAGAGGGACTGTGCCAAGGACTTTTAGAGGGACTGTACCATGGACTTCTAGAGGGACTGTACCATGGACTTCTAGAGGGACTGTACCAAGGACTTCTAGAGGGACTGTACCATGGACTTCTAGAGGGACTGTACCAAGGACTTCTAGAGGGACTGTGCCAAGGACTTTTAGAGGGACTGTACCATGGACTTCTAGAGGGACTGTACCATGGACTTCTAGAGGGACTGTACCAAGGACTTCTAGAGGGACTGTACCATGGACTTCTAGAGGGACTGTACCAAGGACTTTTAGAGGGACTGTACCATGGACTTCTAGAGGGACTGTACCATGGACTTCTAGAGGGACTGTGCCAAGGACTTCTAGAGGGACTGTACCATGGACTTCTAGAGGGACTGTACCAAGGACTTCTAGAGGGACTGTACCAAGGACGTTTAGAGGGACTGTACCATGGACTTCTAGAGGGACTGTGCCAAGGACTTTTAGAGAGACTGTACCATGGACTTCTAGACTAGGGAGGGACTGTACCAAGGACTTCTAGACTAGAGAGGGACTGTACCATGGACTTGTAGAGAGACTGTACCATGGACTTGTAGAGAGACTGTACCAAGGACTTCTAGACTAGAGAGGGACTGTACCAAGGACTTCTAGACTAGAGAGAGACTGTACTAAGGACTTCTAGACTAGAGAGGGACTGTACCAAGGACTTCTAGAGGGACTGTACCAAGGACTTCTAGACTAGAGAGGGACTGTACTAAGGACTTTTAGAGGGACTGTACCAAGGACTTCTAGACTAGAGAGGGACTGTACCAAGGACTTCTAGACTAGAGAGGGACTGTACCAAGGACTTCTAGACTAGAGAGGGACTGTACCAAGGACTTCTAGACTAGAGAGGGACTGTACCATGGACTTCTAGAGGGACTGTACCAAGGACTTCTAGAGGGACTGTACCAAGGACTTTTAGAGGGACTGTACCAAGGACTTCTAGAGGGACTGTACCAAGGACTTCTAGAGGGACTGTGCCAAGGACTTTTAGAGGGACTGTACCATGGACTTCTAGAGGGACTGTACCATGGACTTCTAGAGGGACTGTACCAAGGACTTTTAGAGGGACTGTACCATGGACTTCTAGAGGGACTGTACCATGGACTTCTAGAGGGACTGTGCCAAGGACTTCTTGAGGGACTGTACCATGGACTTCTAGAGGGACTGTACCAAGGACTTCTAGAGGGACTGTACCAAGGACTTCTAGAGGGACTGTACCATGGACTTCTAGAGGGACTGTACCATGGACTTCTAGAGGGACTGTGCCAAGGACTTCTAGAGAGACTGTACCATGGACTTCTAGACTAGGGAGGGACTGTACCAAGGACTTCTAGAGGGACTGTACCATGGACTTCTAGACTTATTAGTAGAAATACTAAAATTCTGATCTCGCAGATTTCTTCATTAACTATTAACACTAGAAAGATTTGTTAGTGAATACTGCACCGAATTTAGGTCGTCAAAAATTTCCATTTAGCGCTCCTTTGTACTTTAGTAGTCCATGTGATATAATAGATAGAAGAGTGTCTTAACGTTGCTTCGCGTGGAAAGTTCAATTCAACAGCATATAGCAATGGCGCTTTATTATCCTATTTACCACTAAACTGAGGTTTCTTATTAAATTTTTCCGAAAAATTCAATGCAGACGCTATAAGTAGTTGTTGCTTATTTCTCTTGCTAGCGAGCAGTACACAGTAGTTTTGATGCTTTACAATAATGATACGCTTTAACTATGTGCAAAATTTATGAGCAATATTAGCACTATTATTATTATTATTTAACCACAACCATTTTAAATAAATGTGCAAATCACAATTCTTTGAATTATCGATCATTCAAATAGATGCTTAAATTTGCCATTTACTTGTATATATCTTGACAAAAATGCTTGAATTTTAACAAATGCCCATAGTACATGACCTTTTGGTGCATAATAGTTGTGAAAGGATAAAAAATTTCTAATTCAGAAGTCCTCGAGATTAGCAATCCATTGTATTCCTGCATCCATGATGTAGGCTAGATTAGCAATCCATTCTATTCCTTCATCCATGATGTAGGCTAGATTAGCAATCCATTGTATTCCTGCATCCATGATGTAGGCTAGATTAGCAATTTCTTGTATTCCTTCATCCATGATGTAGGCTAGATTAGCAATCCATTGTATTCCTGCATCCATGATGTAGGCTAGATTAGCAATCCATTCTATTCCTTCATCCATGATGTAGGCTAGATTAGCAATCCATTGTATTCCTGCATCCATGATGTAGGCTAGATTAGCAATTTCTTGTATTCCTTCATCCATGATGTAGGCTAGATTAGCAATCCATTGTATTCCTGCATGCATGGTGTATTCTAGATTAGCAATCCCTTGTATTCCTTCATCCATGATGTAGGCTAGATTAGCAATCCATTGTATTCCTTCATCCATGATGTAGGCTAGATTAGCAATCCATTCTATTCCTTCATCCATGATGTAGGCTAGATTAGCAATCCATTCTATTCCTTCATCCATGATGTAGGCTAGATTAGCAATCCATTCTATTCCTTCATCCATGATGTAGGCTAGATTAGCAATCCATTCTATTCCTTCATCCATGATGTAGGCTAGATTAGCAATCCATTCTATTCCTTCATCCATGGTGTAGGCTAGATTAGCAATCCATTCTATTCCTTTATCCATGATGTAGGCTAGATTAGCAATCCATTGTATTCCTGCATCCATGATGTAGGCTAGATTAGCAATCCATTGTATTCCTGCATCCATGATGTAGGCTAGATTAGCAATCCGTTCTATTCCTGCATCCATGATGTAGGCTAGATTAGCAATCCATTCTATACCTTCATCCATGATGTAGGCTAGATTAGCAATCCATTCTATACCTTCATCCATGATGTAGGCTAGATTAGCAATCCATTCAATTCCTTCATCCATGGTGTAGGCTAGATTAGCAATCCACTCAATTCCTCCAAAGAGTCAAATTCAAAGCAGACCGGCTCCCAATAGCAACGCTGCAAACTCCAGGATATACCTGGGCAGGCATTCACAGGAGCCACTGCTCCCAAGCGTACAATTTAACCAACTCAATTAAATCCGCGCACTCATTTCAAGGTATTCTAAGTTTAGAACTAGAGGGTCATAAATTTGACTTGTCTGAATAAGACGTCAGCTTTGGCCTCTGCGTTGCGGCCCAGGTGAAAGGTCGCTAAAAAATCTTTACCTGCAAATAAGTTTACACTTTACACATCATTTGTATATTTAACTGATTGGCATGATTAGGGAGCAATCTGCAGCCTCCATGCTATAATCACTATCAGGGTCTCTGAGCTGGCTGCCTCTGAGAGGCGCCGCCGCCGCCGCTGCCGCTGCTTCCGTTGCCGCTGTGCAGCCGGACAGACAATGCGTCGATGAGTTCGCGCCGTTTCTGGGCGCTTCTCACCCGCTCCAGGCCGCTCTTGGGCCGCTGCGCCTCGAAGCCGAGCTGACCGCTGCCAAGCCAAGGACCCGCGTCCTCCTGGCCGCGCCGGCAGAACGGGACGCCACCCTCGCTGGCTCGGGTCGGAACCCGCAGCCTCGACACCAGCGCGGCCTCCTCCTCCTTGCCCCAGGTCTCCGCCGGTGCCGCCGGCTTCTCCACCGGTGCCTCCTTGGTGTCAGCCGTCGTCGCCGAGACACCGTCGGCGAGCTCCCCGCAGTGCCGACACTCCGGCCGCTGCTGCTTCTCGCCTTTGCCGTTTATCGCCAGCTTCTGCTGCCACTCAGCCGCCAGCTCCGGCATCTCCTGACAGAAAGGACAAACTCCGCCGCTGCCGCTGACGCCCTTGAACCGGCTGGACACCGTCGGCCTGCTCAGCTCGGCCAGCTGCATGTCCCGCCGATTCTCCCGCTCGTAGTCGCGCACGAACTCCGTGGCGTTGACGATCTCCCAGTCTGAGCGCAGCTGCTTGGCTTGCTGGTCCCGCTGCCGCTGCTGCAGCTCCTCGCGCTTCGCCCGGTAGCGCAGGCGGCCCAGCGCGCCAAACACCGCCGTCGACGCCACCGTCTGCTCGGCGCCGCCGCCGCCGTCCTGGTCCCGCCTGGCCGCCGTCCGGAACACCAGGCCGAACGGGCTGGCTCGCTGCTTGGCCGCCTCCTGCCGACGCTCCGGCGACTGCTTTGCCGCCGCCCGGTTCGCCAACCGGCTGAAGCCGATGACAGCGGACAGGCTGGGGCCCTGGCGCTGCTGCTGCTGCTGCTGCGGCTTCTCGGCTGGCGGCGGGAGCTGCGGCGGCGCCTTGGCAGCGGCGTTGATGTCGCGAATCGGCGCGTAGTCGGGCGACTCGCCGGCGCCGCGGCTGCACAGCCGGTGCGGGTCGAGGCCGCGCTGCTTGCACCGGCTGCTGAAGGTGTGCGACCGGCCGAGGCGGGCGAACAGCGCCCTGGAGTAGCTCTCGGCCGCCAGGAGGCGCCGCGGCCGGGAGTCCCGCCACAGGCTGGCCTGGTAGCGCTCGCAGACGGAGCCGTCCGAGTCGTCAACGCACGCATCGTCGTCGTCATCTTCCTCATTGTCCGCGCTGTCGTTGTCGACGCGCGACGCCGACGAGGCTGCAGCAGCGGCAGGAGCGGCAGAAGCCGGCCGACCTTCAGCTGCTGCCCCGCCGGCCCGATGCGAGCCGGAGGCCGCTGTAGCCGGCCGCTGCGGCGCAGTCAGGCGGGCCACAATGTCCCGCTGGCGGGGTCGGTCGACGGCCCCGAAGCCGTACATCTTCGCCGGCGCCTGCCGGGCCTGCAGCCGCATGAACAGGCCGCTGGCCATCGTAGCTTCGGACGGTTACTATAGCAACTAATTCAGCTGCGAAATTGAGCTCTTTTTTCCAGCCTCTGGTGCTGCAATTATAGCAGCTTATTTTTTAGCTTTTCTTTCACCGCCTTCCAGCGCCACCCCTCCTCTCTCTCTATTATTTTCTCTCTCTCTCTCCTCCTCTGTCGCTCGTGGCCATTCCGGGGGCTGTCGATTGGAGGGGAGGCGCTGGCTCAGCGGCCCGAGGGCCACCTGCTTTCCATTCGGCTATTTTTTTCGCACTACGGCCGCCTTTCTGTGTCTGGCCACGCTCGCACTTCTGCCAACGCTCAACTCAACTGCTCAGACTGCATGTCATCCAGTTACTGCTGCAGTTACTGCTGCGAATTCTGGCGCTTGGCAACAATTGGTGTTGAGATAATAGCACTCTTAATGCATACCAGCGCTCTGCCTACCTATTCATTCGCCTCCCTACTTACCAGTAGGGAGGCCTACTTACCACTAGCTGTGTAGCTGTCTGTCTGCCTGCCTGTCTGTCTGTCTGTCTGTCTGTCTGTCTGTCCGTCTGTCTGTCTGTCTGTCTGTCTGTCTGTCTGTCTGTCTGTCTGTCTGTCCGTCTGTCTGTCTGTCTGTCTGTCTGTCTGTCTGTCTGTCTGTCTGTCTGTCTGTCTGTCTGTCTATCTACCTGTGTATCACCATAAAACATTTTAAATTCATTGGAACTAACCTGGATGCAATATTAAAAAATAATTCGATTCAAAGAGGCAACAGTATTGGTTTGTACTGAACAAATGTAATTGAAAGTCACAGCCTAAAGCACGTAGAAGCTCAAGTGCAAGGCAGCAAGCTTTTTTCAAAGCCGATATCAATGAGCAAAAGTTCAAAAAAGGTCTTCAATACGCTAAAGCAAATTCCGGGCATAGTTTAAAAGTAGTTAGTGAACTATAACAAAAATATTTCTGCATCGCTATAAAGCCAAAGCAATAGGAACAAATATGAGACAATTTGGGCAGATGTTAGAATAAAAATCAGGATATTCTAATCTAAAAGTCTGTCAATAGATATTAACAAAATTTATATTTTATTAATAAACCAATTAGGTTCATTTAGACAGTCACTTGCACAGATACTAGAAAACAAAAATAAATAAATAAGGTTTACAGCTTCTAATGGTCCAATTGTAAAAATATGCCTGCTTTGGAAGGACCACAATTATAATCACAATCATAATCATAATCATAATCATAATCACAATCATAATCATAATCATAATCACAATCATAATCATAATCATAATCATAATCATAATTATAATCATAATCGTAATCATAATCATAATCATAATCACAATCATAATCATAATCATAATCATAATCATAATCATAATCATAATCATAATCACAATCATAATCATAATCATAATTATAATCATAATCGTAATCATGATTAATCATAATCATAATCATAATCATAGTCATAATCATAATCATAGTCATAGTCCATAATCACAATCTAATTCGTAATAATAAATCACTTCAACGAGCAGCTCCAATTGATGGGGTTGTACTTCAGCTGCTCCCGGTCGAACTGAAGCTCTCGCTGCCGTTCGGCTCGGAGGCGCTGCGCCTTCTCCTCCATCATCTGCATCGGCGGTTGTGACGCGGGGGGAGGGGGGTTCTGTTATGCCGATGAGCAACTGGCAGTTGTTACTTTGAGTAGAATAGAAACAGTTTGTGGCCTATCAATTTATTTGACTTTATTTGTACTCTTTGCAACCAATACTTGGCTGGCTGTATTATGTGATAATCAGGATGCTCACTGGAAACTCGCACTGGATTAGAGCCGAATGAAACCCTCATGATCCCCTCATGATCCCCTCATGATCCCTCATGATCCCCTCATATTCCCTCATGATCCCCTCATATTCCCTCATGATCCCCTCATAATCCCTAATGATCCCCTCATGATCCCTCATGATCCCCTCATAATCCCTCATAATCCCTCATGATCCCTTCATAATACCTCAAGATCCCCTCATAATCCCTCATGATCCCCTCATATTCCCTCATGATCCCCTCATATTCCCTCATGATCCCCTCATATTCCCTCATGATCCCCTCATATTCCCTCATGATCCCCTCATATTCCCTCATGATCCCCTCATATTCCCTCATGATCCCCTCATAATCCCTCATGATCCCCTCATATTCCCTCATGATCCCCTCATATTCCCTCATGATCCCCTCATGATCCCTCATGATCCCCTCATATTCCCTCATGATCCCTCATATTCCCTCATGATCCCCTCATATTCCCTCATGATCCCCTCATATTCCCTCATGATCCCCTCATAATCACTCATGATCCCCTCATGTTCCCTCATGATCCCCTCATAATCCCTCATGATCCCCTCATGTTCCCTCATGATCCCCTCATATTCCCTCATGATCCCCTCATGATCCCTCATGATCCCCTCATGATCCCTCATGATACCATCATGATTCCCTCATAAACTATCATGATCCTCTTAAGACCCCTTCCTCTTGATGCCATCATAATCCCTGCATGGGATTGATACCAACCCCGTGACCTACTTGGATTGTGTAGATCACGACCCTCATGACCTAAACTGAATAGGAAGCTAAACGACCCTCATGACCCAAACTGAATGGGGAGCTAAATGACCCACCAAGCAGATCCATAAAAGACCCTCATACCATTTTATTGGCGTCCCGGTACTGCGTGAGGAACTGGTGCTTAGAGGCCCTCTGCACCTGTTCGCTCTCGATGTCCTGCCGATCGCGTGAAAAAGCAACGGAACTCTCTGTGGGAATTATGAGTCATGCAGTTGGAGAGTTGTCTAATCATAATAATCCCCCACCTTTCATCATTTTAATAATCCCCCTGGGGATTTCGCTTGAAAATTTCCTATTAGAGTTCCCCTGAGGATTCCCCCAAGGATTTCCCTTGTGGATTTCCCCCTGAAAATTTGCCATTAGGATTTCCCCTGAGGATTTCCATGAGGATTTCCCTTAAAAATTTCCCATTAGGATTTCTATGAGGATTTCCCCCAAGGATTTTCTCTGAGGATTTCCTTGAGGATTTCCCTGAGGATTTCCCCAAAGGATTTCCCATGAAAATTTCCCATTAGGATTTCTATGAGGATTTCCCTGAGGATTTCCCTAAAGGATTTCCATTAGGATTTCCATTGAAAATTTCCCATTAGGATTTCCATGAGGATTTCCCCCAAGGATTTTCCCTGAGGATTTCCCGTGAGGATTTTCCCATAGAATTTCCCCAGAGGATTTCCCATTAGTTAGCATTTTGTCGGTGGATTTTCACAGAAGAATTCTCCTAAAGATTCGCCTTACCCTGCGCCTTCTCCCGAAAAACTCGCCGGTTCTTCTCGTCGCTGTCGCGCATCTGCTGCTTCAAGCCCTCGCGAAAGTACCGGCTGGAACCGATATGATTTACTGGCAGATTAAATATTGCTTTTGACACGGTTATCTTATCTATCCGTATTGTTCGGAATGGGTCGAGAATCGAACCCCCGACCTTTCAGTCGTACGTGTAAGTTCGACGCTTTAACCACTAGGCTACAACTTTCAGACATTGACGTTGATTTTACGAACTAGCTTCAAGGCGAGTAAAGTAGAAGGAATGTAAAAATCTCCCTCCGGGTTTTAGTAAATTAGACGATTGCAGCCCCCCATGGGGTCTATATTCTCCCTCCGGAATTTAGTAAATTAGACGATTGCAGCCCCCCATGGGGTCTATATTCTCCCTTCGGATTTTAGTAAATTAGACGATTGCAGCCCCCCATGGGGTCTATATTCTCCCTTCGGATTTTAGTAAATTAGACGATTGCAGCCCCCCATGGGGTCTATATTCTCCCTTCGGATTTTAGTAAATTAGACGAGTGCAATCCCCATGGGGTCTATATTCTCCCTCCGGAATTTAGTAAATTAGACGAGTGCAGCCCCCCCCCCATGGGGTCTATATTCTCCCTCCGGAATTTAGTAAATAAGATGAACACAACGAACCCCCAATCCATATTCTCCCCCGACACCTACTTGTGCAGCTCCTTTTCAGCCACCGAGCCGTAATAATAGCGGCTCCAGGCGTTGTGGAACCTGTGGAACTGCTTTCTCTCCAGCATGGCCAGCCGCTGCTGGTTTTGATAGTGCGGATCGCCGGTCTCCGTCACGCAGGTCATCCGTTCCGGCGGCTGCGGCCTCAGCGGGTTCACCCGTTTGGGAATCGGGACATCGGCCGGCGGGTCAGGCGGGTACGGATCGTAAACGGAGGGCACGGGCATTCGGGCTGCCTCCGAGTGCACCTGGCAGCGCCTGGGCTGCGGTGGTGGCGGCTGCCGCACCACCTGCATTATTGGTGAGGGCACGCCTGGCGGCTGGCTGAAGGTCGCCATGACAACTCGTACTTGCAGAACAATATAGAGGCTTGCTAGCTGTCTGGCTGGCTGAAAATGATTGGCGTGGAGTGTTGAGTTTGAGTTAGTTTTTCTGTTAATATTATCTGGTGAAATTTTGCACTCTTAAATCTACTGACGCTAGCACAGCGCTCAACTCCTGTTGTACACTTCTACATATACTGTGCTATTGGCTGTGTCGCACTAATCAATGCTTAAGCTAAAGTACCAATTTAGCTATTTAGCAACCCTATTTAGCTTGGCCGATGTCGGGGATCGAGCCCAGGCCTACTGACTCCTAGTAGTAGCAAATGCACGATCTCGAAATCACGATGCCCTCCTACTGTAATAAAAAACTTCTGAATTCTAGTTTTAATTAACCACCAAAGTTCACAGGTAATAGCAGACAGAATGAAATTTATTATGTCAACTCACATTGAAAAGCTTCTGATCGAGTCGACTGTCGACGATTAGTCTACTATCAAGTTTGTTAAAATTGAATTCGAAGCCAGATGAGCACTGGGCTGCTCAAGTTGCAGGATTGGCGGATAAGAATGCTCTTTTTTTCGCTCTCAACACAGCTGTCTATGCGCGCTGCTCTCTCACCTTTCCCACAAGTTCTGTGCGGCTCTAGCTAGTGTATTTCTATAGTCCCGTGCCACTCTCAGTTGCCAAGGAGTAAAAATTGCGGTCTCGGAGTGGGGCTGGAAGAGACACAAAGCGTGCGTTAGAGAGAGAGAGAGAGGGGGGAGAGAGAGAGAGATGAAAAGATGGAGTCTGAATGATGCGGCAAGCTGAGCTATGCTTTTTTGCCCCTATAGCAAACCAACTGACCAATGTTATATTGCTATTGGCTATAATATAAATTTTGGGCATGGGAGGCAGCTGGAAGAGTGGGGGGGCACAGTTGAGGCAGGAGTGTGAGCAGAGGCCCACGCAATGCAGTCGTTAAAAGATATGCGAGTCTGACCAAAACTTGAAGACGCGGGAAAAAGACGCGCAGAAGCTGGAAGGGTGCAGGGTGGTGGTTGGTAGGGGGGGGGGGCTCGGGGAGTTATTGTGTGCAAACTTGAGCGCGCGCGCTGTTTGTGTGCTCAAACAGCAGCCCTACCTATTGTTGGTCTTTTTCTTGCCATCTCTAACTTTAAAGACTACAGTATGCTGGCTTCCCTTAGCTCTCTCCTGGGCTGAAAGCAGACGGTCTGTCCCAACTGCCCCAGCTATTATTACAGACTGAAAGATTATCTCCTTAAACTGCAGCAGCACTCTGTAGCCATGGCAACTACTGCTGGGGCAGGAATGGCTGTATTTTGGTGAAGAATTAAAACCTTTTATGTGTGACTTCTAAATTCAGGGATCTGCTTGGGGGATAAATTGCATGGATAGGTTTAATTACAGAGAGTTTAATCTGCGTTCCTATGGAAACGTAGAAATTCTAGAAACTTCTATAGAATTTCTAGAAACACCAATACATGTAGTTATATCATCGGTGTTTTCTAAAGTTCTAGTGTAAAGATCTCTCGATAATTATGGAAGTTCTACCGTGGGCTGATATGGCGCGGACACTGAAGTGGAGTCAATTAACGGACAAAAATTCGACTTGGGATAGGGGAGAACAAGCAAGGGCCTAATTAGGAACTCCATTTTATGAGCTTAAGTTCATATAATAGTCCCTAATTATCTTCCTTGCTTGTTCTCCTCTATCCCAAGTCTAATTTTTGTCGCCTTTTGGCCAAACCCAGCTTCCTAGTTTCACCGTGAGCAGAATGCATATGACGTATCATTTGTGTACATATAGGTTAATTGGGCTCCACTTTATGCAGAGCTTAAGTTGACAGGCCCTTTGGGTGTTGTATTTGAGGCTTAATTTAGTGGGTGAATGAGATCAGGCTCAAGTACGCTAGTAAAAAGGAAAAGTTGATTGCTGTTATATACGAGCTGTGCCATAGACAGCATCATTCGTCTGTCCTGGCGTTAAACACACATCCAACAAGTGCTTCTTATATTTCAGCAAATTTGCACAGAAACACGCGCGCCGCAAATGCTACCCGAGCAGCAGCCGGCCGACAGCGCCAGCAGACGGCGCCAGCGCCAAATGCTGCGGCGCCATCTAAGCGACAGAAGAGGCTACAAAGCCGGCTGCGGCGACAGGTCGAGCCGTCTACAGGCCAACTTGTATAGGTTCCTGGGCGAGCGCCCATCGGCCGAGATGCAATCCTTGCGCACGGATGAGAGAGACGGTAAGACCGACTGTTTCCCTCTAAATCCGGTAAAACTCTAGCCAGGATTTCCAAGGATTTTAAGCACAGGAGTTTTTGGATTAAGTATTGCACTTTAAACGACATTGTCGCGGATAACCGGCGAGACGCCGTGAGAGGCATTACTGCCCGTTCCGCCGACTCCCCTGAGCAGGCGGCACACACTCACACAGGAGTGTACAGCGGTCCAACTTTATTTATCGTTAGGCATGTACACTTCACTGCGCCTTGGGATTGGGGGTTGTAGGGGGTTGCATGCATGGTCTTTCCTGCCTCATTGTTATTGGCTAGAGTTTATTCATAAAGTAGGCATGTACACTTTGGCAGTTCTCTCTCTCCCCCTAGTCCCCTATCAGAGCCCACGGCGCGCGTAAATTGTTCAAAATTTTCTTTCTCCAGTCACCCACCTCACGCCGCGCTGGGACACTCCTTTTTAATTACCGGTCAAACAGCGTTGTAATCTAGTGGTTAGAGCATCGGACTGAAGGTTTGGGGGGGGGGGTCGATTCCCCGATCCCACAGCAAACAAATTTGTGTCCTTGAGCAAGACACTTAACTCTGCATTGCTTCAGTTCACCCAGCTGTAAAATGGGTGCCAGCATTAGCTGGGTTAATTGAGGGTGTGTGTGACGACCCTCCAGTCGTCGGCCTGAACAGCCGTACGCAGCCTTCAGATGCGCCGCGCAATAGCTGCGGCTGAGCTGTCGGTTGCACATCTGCCTATTAGCCAAACAGCTACTCCAGTTATTTTATCAAAACTAGGCAAAACTAACGTCAATAAGCCGGAGAGGCGCGATGTCCTGCTAGGAGCAATAGAATCGCTTCAGCGCCTGTCCATGGAGCCCGCGAACACTACCCTGCTGTCCGGCAGCAACGCCAATGGCTGCACGGAGCCACACAAGCCATTACTGTCCGACAATGGCCATGAGCTGACGGAGCAAGCTCAACTACTGGGCGACAATCTGCGCTACCTGGCATTGGCCTGCAACCCGGCGGTCACGCGCGCCAGACCAGGCAGATCGAGCTGCGCTGGAGCCGAGATCACCCAGCGAATCACCGGCGCTCGACGCAAGATTGATAGGCTGCTGCGGCAGCTGAGCGGCCTCGAGTCCGGCTGCTGCACTGCCCGCGCTTCCGCACCTGTTGACGGCGCTCCCTGCCAGCAGGATCCATTGTTCTGGCGCTTCCCCGCCTGCGAGTCGGCTGGCGCGTCCGATAAGTCGCAAGTGCGGCACCACGAGTGCAGCCAGAAACTGAGACTGAGACGCGGACGTCGACAGCAACGTCAGGACGACCCGGTGGCTCAGCAGATGGCCCTGTCCAAGACTGCGCTAATCGGCGATCCGGTGTTTCAGGTCAACTGCTTCGGTCAGGAGCACAGGTGCGCGGATGCATGGTTTTTAAAGCTTCTTAAAATAACAGGTGATTTATATAATAATTGGTCCGATAACTAATGTAATTACCGCCCAAAAGGTGGGGACGCATGACGCTGCCAACAATTAGTGCCGGTCTCAACGCTGCAGACCGGCTCGGCCGCAAAAATTTGCACCGTCGCCGTTTGACTGAACACCGCGATGCAGTTCGCGCCGAAATTGTTGACTTTGCCAACAGGATGGAAGAAAAATGGGAAGCATTTGAAGACGATCGTATGGATAAGTCTATTGATGCTGCTTGTCGGAGGCTGCGCCGAGCGCTTCGTCTTGGTCCGAAACGGAAGTCAAAGAAGCAACGACGACCTGCGCTGCACACACAGCTGCCAACACCAACCCCGCAGTGCTCAGCCGAGTTTGTTTCGCAAACGAATGGGCTACCTTCTATGATGGATATTTCTGAAGGCGCTTCAAATAATGTTCTTCAATCAGGTAACAGAAGTCTACGTCGCGTCAAAACCTACGTGTGTAGTTTGGGGGAAGACCAAAATATGCTGTAATAAAACAGTAAAAATCTCTATCCTAAGAGTCATGATCACCACAATCCCCATTCCATCGGTTCGATACGCCCAAAGTTTTATAGTGTCCGATGTGTTAAATAATAACAGTTTTCTTGAATCTTCAATGATGACATTTTCATGTCTTATACGTACAACTTTGGTGAATTACGAAGAAAGCATCCATTCGATCCTTGCTCAAAATCAAATAAGAAAAAGGGAAGCGTATGACAAAGATCGTACCAAGGACCCCTGTAGTACATTTATAACAAACTAAACGTACAGTTTATACCTCTACAGTGGTCCTTGGATCGCTCAGCCAGGGATGATAAGCAGGGTCCATGAGAATTGCCAGCAGAATTGCCCGCATTGCCCGCCGAGCTTCCGACGCAGTGCATGCTTTTGCGACGCGTTTTGCCCCCAATGCTTACGCTAAGGAGAGATACAGGGGTAATAAAATTACAGGGGTATTATACAGAGATTTATAAGCAGTCTTAATAAAGAGATTTAGGAGATAATGCATATGCATGAATTATAACAGCTCACCGATGTAACCCCCTACATGCGTATAGAAAATGCACAAAATGGGGATGAAAATGTAGCAAAATGCGCTGTTGGAAAAAAAGCATTGTGGGGCAAACCTCGGCGGGAAAAATCTGCAGGAAATTCGTTCGCGGGTAGTTCACTCGCGGGCAAATTGCAGTGTGGGAAAATTTCGGAGAGCAGTTCTCGGCGGTCGCTCGTCGGGCAATTTTCACTCACGGGCAAAATATACACGCACTGCATGCGGGCAAATCTCGACGGGAAAATCTCGGTGGGAAATTCATCTGTGAGCGATTCTCGTGCTCCCGATAACCAATATTTTATTATGTTGTCCACATGAAGACATGCAGACATTTACGGAGTTAATTTATTCGAAAAAAACGCTTTGGCTATGCTAAAACAAATAATTCCAAGCAGCATATGTGATGCGGCAAGGAATTAGTGTATAATTAAATTTTATAATACTTTTTAAGGTTCTTAATTATTATTGGGTGTTATTAGATGCGTTAATTTTTTACTTACAGTGCTTTTAAATTTAGAATATTTCTTTGCAAAATCTTGTAAAGTTTGTTTAAGAAGTCCCTTCCCTCGTGCCTCGTATACTTGAGACTGCAGATGGAGAGCCATCTTATGGAGGAGATGGAGAGCCATCTTATGGAGAGCCAGATGGACATCTTAGTAGGCTAAATATAACATAAGAATAAGATTACTCCGTTTGTTAGTAACACTGTAGTAATTTTACAAAAATTTTAAGAACTCAAGTAAAGACGTAAAGTTGTATTTTTAGTTTCTGAAAATTTTCAGACATGCTTTCTTTAAAAGGTGTTAATCTGATGCAATGCCAAAGTTATTTTGGTCGATCCATTTTTACCGATCTGTTGATCTAGACCGTGTGATATCTATGAGTATGTTAAAACTTAAAAGCTAGGATATTGAACATGTACGGTGTGTACCATGTATCATTTTGATATTTTCAATAATTTTTTATAATCATTAACTTTACACTTTCACTTTCAGATAACTGCAGCTTCGAATGGGAAGTTTAACAGCTTTGCAGTAGAGGATGGGTCTAAATTTTCTTATTTCTATTATTAAAACTGATGGTGATGCTTCCAGTTTCTAAAAATGACATGACAATGCCAATGGCATAAAATGTCTTGAATGACTTTTATCAGAACTATCCTATAACAATCAATGTTTTCAACCATTATAAACTTGATGTGAAAATATAAGAATGCAACATAAAAAGTATTTTCTTTAACTAAAATATGAAAAAGAAAATTTTTTGAAAATACCATTTTACCAAGACATTTGACTTTGTGATTTATTCATAACTTGAACTTTTTCATGTTCAAAGGATTTAAAATTTTATAAAACTTGCTTTAGGCCTATATATTATTAAATTAGATCATTTTTTGTCATTTTGTAGCCCCCCTATAGGCCTAGTAGGGAGGCCTTGGTATTTATTTGATTTAGGCCTATTATTTCTCATTTCTAGTTTATTAATCTGCTACCAATTTGTTAATTAAATAGACAAAAAGCCTTTTCTTAGTAAGCCTATTGTAATATTTTCACAAATTCATTTTTGAGGGCTTTTTTATTTTGAAGACATCAGGCTATATATATTTTTATTAATTTCTAAACTGGTAATAAAATGTTTTTACTAGGGCCTACCTGATGGCAATTTAGGCTACTTTGTTAAAATGCCACACTTAGAGACATGGCAACTGTGTCTATAATGCAGAAACTTATAGACTCAGTGGCCGTGTCAATGAAACTTGCATGGCAGCCATGTTGTTAATATTGAATGGGTTCACACTTAGAGACATGGTGGGTGGCCCTGTCATTAATATTGAATGGGTTCACACTTAGAGACATGGTAGGTGGCCCTGTCTCTAATATTGGAGATTATAGGCATGGCTACCATCGCCATGTATACCAGTGTATGGATCATGTACCCGTGTATGCCAGAAAAAATTCAGGTGTCAAGGACTTTGTATGCTAGTGTACACCAAAAACAAAAAGTTGCACTAAAATGTACACCAAAAATTCTTAAAAAAGGGCATTCAGTTTTCACAAGTAGAGTTTTCTAAGAAAGGCTTTCATATGAAAAGTGTTTTTAAGATATTATGAATATTTTCAATTTAAACAAACTTAAATTATACCTACAAAAAATATGATGCAAAATTAATACTCTTAGCAAAAATTTACACTAATTTTATTTATTATTAATTTAAAAGAAGCAAAAAGTTTATCACTGACAATATAAATTTTCCTTTACTTTACATAAAAACATTAAATTACATTACAATTTTCATGCACAGCATGAATTTATTCACCAAAATTTATACGCCAAAAAAGTATGCATGGCTGTGTTACTTGTGTATGCCAATAGTGTACGCCAACAAAGTGCGCCAAGGGTTGTGTACATCGATTGTGTACGCCAAGGACTTAGGGTGGCCGTTTTGTACGCCAGAAAAGTTCTGGCATACATGCATACCATCTGCAACCTGGCATGTATATAATCATCAATCAGATGAAAAGATTGATTGATTGAAAAGTCTGAGTTTTTTATTTTAGTTTTTAAAAAAATTAAATTAAATTAATTCTTAAGAGTGCCGCCACAAATATATATGTAGCTACTGGAAAGAAATAATTTTTCGATACATATTTGTTGCACTTTAAGATTTAGTGTTACTCTTATTAATAAATTTAATTTAATTTATTTTATTTTTTTAAACTTAAAAAGTTCAAGATAGAAAATTTTCTGTTTGCTAAAAAAATTCAAATTAAAAAAAACTTCAACCACTTGGGATTCAAACCTAGCTACTTGCAATCACAAGGCAATCAACATACTCACTAAGCCACCACTTGCTTATAAAAGGGCCCTACAGAACATGCATTTTATATTAATGATTATAGCCATGCCTATAAGCTCAAATATTATAGACACAGCCACTGTGTCTATAGGTAGGCCTACTCTGTTGTTAAAATCATATTTTTTCTAGTTTTTTTAAATTTTAAATATTTTCTATTTTGCAATTTTATTATTTTCAAAAGCCAATTTTTTAAAAAGAAAAATGGCAGAAGAGATATGAAAAGTCTTTTTCATCATATTACAAATAAAATATACATTATTGCATTTAATTTGCATGATTGTATATTTTAGTCAATAAGAATGTCACAAATTTTTTTAATCACTTGACTAATACAAGCACATATAGTGTATAATATAAGCTATCTCTAGGCTTTGCCATCATTTTAGATATGATACAATTGCCAAGCCTACTTTCCCTATCTTCTTTCTACATATTTGTTACTTTAACTTTGTTATTTTTCATACCTTTTTTGAATTTTCCAAAACATTATAATGCTTTGCAGAAAATAAAACTTTTGTGATTTACTAAAACATTACTTTGCTAAAATATCCTATAGCCAATAAGATAAAAGCTAAGGGCCTACCAATTATTATCTGTCTATAAACTATAGTAGGAATAAATATAACTAAAGTTTAAATTTAAGAGAATAGAAATGAAAAGAATGTCTAAATATTATTTTTATATTGTTTTTCTTTTAGATTATAGAGAACAAGGCTTCTTTTGACTAGACTTGCTTATGCTATAATTGAAATAAGGTAAAAAGGATAATTACTGGGTTCCTTAGCTTTATATCAGTTTATCAATAGAGAAACTTTATTAGAAAATTTTTGTCTATCTAGCAGATATTAGGGATTATAAATGTTTATAGGTTATGCCAATACTATTATATCTATTATATTAAAAGCTTTAAAAATAAATAGAAATACTAATTTATAGTTATTAGCTATGAAATAAAGAACCCTGTTTAAATGTGATTATTACAGATAATATCTAGCATAGTTAAAGGGAGTTTGTAAAGTATATTATACTGCTAGCCTACTTTTAAACCAAACTCAAAGCCAAGTATTACTTAAAACTGACATAGGCATAGAATAGCATATATTATTATAGTTGCTACTGCAATGCTAATGGCTATACCAAGTCAAGGGTGAACAAATTATTGCACTAATAAAAATGGTATAGCCATAAGTGTGGCAATAATAAACATAAATTAAAATAACTCATGGATCGCAGCAATCTGCAATTCGCCATTGGCTAGCAGACTAATTGGAATCCAATGCAATGAGTTTTAGCAGTGATGAAGTCAACTTTCTCGTGTTTAGATATCTGCAGGAGTCAGGTAGGCATTTCATGCAACTTGTTACATATTACTAAGAAGTCTTCATTAAACGAAACGTTTTCTTGAAATTCTGTTACAATTTCTATCAAACTCGTGCACCGCAGGCTACCTGCACTCTGCCTACCTATTCGGTGTCGAGAGCCACATCTCCAGCACGAACATCAACGGCTCCATGGTGCCGCCGGCCGCTCTGTTGCAGATCATCCAGAAGGGCCTGCAGTACACCGAGGCCGAAATCAGCATAGGCGATGGCGGCTCAGAGAGAGTGGTGGAGTCCCTGTCCCTAATCGACTCGGTGATGCCAGAGGTTGTTGACATGCGCAAAAAGCAGGTCGCCGAAGCTGAGCGAAATCGACGAGGCGGAGGCCGAATGAAACCTGAGGCGCATAACGGCGGCGAAGATGACCATAGCAACCATCACCAGGCCGTTGCTATGGACGCGGAGAGCAGCGGAGGCGGCGGTGGTGGAGGCTACTTCCCAGCCAACAGGGTGACGGTGCTGCGCGGTCACGAGTCCGAGGTGTTCATCTGCGCTTGGAATCCCAAGACCGACTTGCTGGCCTCGGGATCCGGAGATTCAACGGCCCGAATCTGGGACGCCACGGACCCGGCCTCGGCCGGCGAGGCCAAGAAGCAGCTGGTGCTGAAGCATTGCATTAGTAAAGGCGGCCTCGATGTGCCTAGCAACAAGGATGTCACTTCTCTGGATTGGAATGTGAGTCGTTTGCCTATATTCACGCCTTTGTCTATCCTTAATCCCCTAGAGCGAGCAGGACCCACTCACCCACATTGTGAATCGCCCTCACCCACACTGAGAATCGCCCTCCCACTCACCCACATTGTGAATCGCCCTCCCTCTCACCCTCATTGAGAATCGCCCTTTCACCCACACTGAGAATCGCCCTCCCTCTCACCCATATTGAGAATCGCCCTCCCTTTCACCCACACTGAGAATCGTCCTCCCTTTCACCCATATTGAAAATCGTCCTCCCTCTCACCCATATTGAGAATCACCCTCCCTCTCACCCATATTGAGAATCGCCCTCCCTTTCACCCATATTGAGAATCACCCTCCCTCTCACCCATATTGAGAATCACCCTCCCTCTCACCCATATTGAGAATCACCCTCCCTCTCACCCATATTGAGAATCACCCTCCCTCTCACCCATATTGAGAATCACCCTCCCTCTCACCCATATTGAGAATCGCCCTCCCTTTCACCCACATTGAGAATCGTCCTCCCTTTCACCCATATTGAAAATCGTCCTCCCTCTCACCCATATTGAGAATCACCCTCCCTCTCACCCATATTGAGAATCACCCTCCCTCTCACCCATATTGAGAATCACCCTCCCTCTCACCCATATTGAGAATCACCCTCCCTCTCACCCATATTGAGAATCACCCTCCCTCTCACCCATATTGAGAATCGCCCTCCCTCTCACCCATATTGAGAATCGTCCTCCCTCTCACCCATATTGAGAATCACCCTCCCTCTCACCCATATTGAGAATCACCCTCCCTCTCACCCATATTGAGAATCACCCTCCCTCTCACCCATATTGAGAATCGTCCTCCCTCTCACCCATATTGAGAATCACCCTCCCTCTCACCCATATTGAGAATCGCCCGCCCTCTCACCCACATTGAGAATCGCCCTCCCTCTCACCCATATTGAGAATCGTCCTCCCTCTCACCCATATTGAGAATCACCCTCCCTCTCACCCATATTGAGAATCACCCTCCCTCTCACCCATATTGAGAATCGCCCGCCCTCTCACCCACATTGAGAATCGCCCTCCCTCTCACCCTCATTGAGAATCGCCCTCCCTCTCACCCATATTGAGAATCACCCTCCCTCTCACCCATATTGAGAATCGCCCTCTCACCGACACTGAGAATCGCTCTCTGATCGCGTGATAATGAACCGGCATTTCAGTGCGATGGAAACCGCCTAGCCACGGGATCTTACGACGGCTTCGCTCGACTCTGGTCCACTGATGGTGAGACATGGATTTTTTAGTCTTTCAAGCGTTGGTCTAAAAAAGTACATCGTGTCACCCTCGTTTCTCCGGCCATATTTTCAGGCAACCTGCTGTGCACCCTGGGCCAGCACAAGGGGCCGATCTTTGCGCTGAAGTGGAACAAAGCGGGCACCTGTGTATTGAGCGCCGGTGTGGACAAGGTGCGTTGACATTTCTGGATTAATTTACTATACTTGAGCGGCACATGTGTTCTCGATTCTCACAGGTTTATGTTCACATATTTTACTCGGGCATCCGTTCACATTCAATTAGGCATCCGTTTAGATATTCACTGGGCATCAGTTCACATATTCACTGGTGCATCTATTCACATATTCACTGGGGCATCAGTTCACATATTCACTGGGGCATGTATTCACATATTCACTGGGGCATCTATTCGCATATTCACTGGGGCATCAGTTCACATATTCACTGGGGCATGTATTCACATATTCACTGGGGCATCAGTTCACATATTCACTGGGGCATCTATTCACATATTCACTGGGGCATCTATTCACATATTCACTGGGGCATCTATTCACATATTCACTGGGGCATCTATTCACATATTCACTGGGGCATCAGTTCACATATTCACTGGGGCATCTATTCACATATTCATTGGGGCATCAGTTCACATATTCACTGGGGCATCAGTTCACATATTCACTGGGGCATCTATTCACATATTCACTGGGGCATCAGTTCACATATTCACTGGGGCATCAGTTCACATATTCACTGGGGCATCTATTCACATATTCACTGGGGCATCAGTTTACATATTCACTCGGGCATCAGTTCACATATTCACTGGGGCATCAGTTCACGGATTCTAACAAACCAGGCAGATTGATGTTCACTTATCCGGCTTACCCGTCCGCAGACCACCATTATCTGGGACGCGATCTCTGGCCAAGCGCAGCAGCAGTTCGGCTTTCACACTGGTGAGCTCGGCAGATTAACCAATCTAAAGTTTTTAAGATTATCAGAAAGTAGCCAAAGCCGTATTCTAAGCTGCTGCCACCGCAAACCCCGAGCCCAGCTCCCGCACTGGATGTCGACTGGAAAGACGACGAGACCTTTGCCAGCTGCTCCACCGATCAGAGCATCCAAGTGTGCCGCCTCGGCTCCGACTGTCCAATCAAAACGTTTCGCGGCCACTCCAACGAAGTCAACGCTATCAAGTGGGATCCCGCGGCCAGCTGCTGGCCTCCTGCTCTGACGACATGACGTTGAAACTCTGGTCGGTCGACCGCGGCTCCCTTGTGCACGACTTCAAGGCCCACCAGAAGGAGATCTATACTATTAAGTGGAGTCCCACCGGATACAATACGAGGAATCCCAATGCCAACCTCTATCTGGCCAGGTATGTCCGCAATGCTGGGTCTCGTTTGATGCTGTAAATCCTCAGTTGCTGGGCTACCGTCAACATCCCAGATCCTCAGGCTGAGCAGCCAGCCTCCCAGACCCTCAGACTGAGCAGCCAGCCTCCCAGATACTCAGGCTGAGCAGCCAGCCTCCCAGATACTCAGGCTGAGCAGCCAGCCTCCCAGATCCTCAGGCTGAGCAGCCAGCCTCCCAGATACTCAGGCTGAGCAGCCAGCCTCCCAGATACTCAGGCTGAGCAGCCAGCCTCCCAGATCCTCAGGCTGAGCAGCCAGCCTCCCAGATCCTCAGGCTGAGCAGCCAGCCTCCTGTCCCAGATCCTCAGGCTGAACAGCCAGCCTCCCAGATCCTCAGGCTGAGCAGCCAGCCTCCCAGACCCTCAGACTGAGCAGCCAGCCTCCCAGATACTCAGGCTGAGCAGCCAGCCTCCCAGATACTCAGGCTGAGCAGCCAGCCTCCCAGATCCTCAGGCTGAGCAGCCAGCCTCCCAGATCCTCAGGCTGAGCAGCCAGCCTCCCAGATCCTCAGGCTGAGCAGCCAGCCTCCCAGATCCTCAGGTTTGTCTCAAGCATCCCGCCAACTACTCGCTAATCCATCCCGTAATCCCATGCCCGAACCAGCGCCAGCTTTGATGCAACAGTGCGTCTATGGGACGTGGAGGCCGGTGCCTGCGCTCAAGTGTTCTGCAACCATCGCGAGCCAGTCTACAGCGTCGCATTTTCGCCCTGCGGTCGCTACTTGGCCTCCGGCAGCTTCGATAAGTGCGTCCACATCTGGAGCATCGAGGTGAGCCTTCTGGGATCTACTTGTTGAATGTTTGGTGCTCAGTGCTCAATCTCATATAAAATAAATTGCAGAGCGGCACTCTGGTGCACAAATACCAAGGAACCGGCGGCATATTCGAGGTCTGCTGGAACAGCACAGGCGACCGGGTGGGGGCCAGCGCTGCCGATGGCACGGTAAGACTTGCCGGCGCAACCCCCGCAGTTTGCTTTCTTTACTCTGCTTAAAAGTGCATGTGTACTAATGCACGTGGGTTAAAAGTACATGTGTAAATTCCACCTGGGTTAAAAGTTCATGTGTACTAATGCGCCTGAGTAAAAAGTACGTGGTGCTAATTCACCTGGGTTAAAAGTACATGTGTACTAATGTGCCTGGGTTAAAAGTACGTGGTGCTAATTCACCTGGGTTAAAAGTACATGTGTACTAATGAACCTTGGTTAAAAGTACGTGTGTGCTAATGCACCTGGGTTAAAAGTACGTGTTTACCAAAGACCCTAGGTTAAAAGTACATGTGTACTAATGCACCTGGGTTAAAAGTACTAATGTACTAATACATGTGTACTAATATTTCTACGTACATGTGTACTATTACTACTAGGATAAAAGTACTTGTATATCAATGCTTTATGTTAAATGTGTTTTTGTGTACAAACAGTTGTCCGTTAAAAGTGCTTGTAATGTACTAATATACCCGTAGATTAAAATTATCTCAATACTAGTCGCCAGTTAAAGCATAAAAATGCTTCTGTACCAATACGTGTAGGTTTAAAGAACTTTTCTATTGCCGCTATGTTTCAGGTGGTGATACTCGACCTGCGCATGATGTGAGGGGAGCCACAGCTGACTGACATCGTATTTAAGTTTTAATTCGAAGTAAAATTTTTGGTGCTGTTACTGAACTTTAAAATTATTGATTGTTAATAAGGCTAATTATGCATTCTCTATATGGATTAATTGTTATTATAATACTGTATTTTATCAATAGGTTTGAGTGGAAGGCATTAACAGAAGACCAAAGTTTAGTTGGCTTTTGTCTATTTTAATTTTATTGAATTTGCTGTGTGTTCTATTTGAGTCAAATATGCCTTGAGTTTTTTTATGTTCTTTACTGCTTAGTCTCTACTTTAAGTAAAATACTAATAATTTTATGCAATTAGCGTGTGAAAATAGATACACTTTTTTATTAGTTTCCATCTGAACAAAATTAGTGCCGTTTGACTCAAATATGTATGTAAAATTCTGCTCTGTCGTTTTGTTTGTTTGTTTGTATTGTTAAATTAACTATAGTAACTTACAAGTATTTAACTAGTCATTGTTTACTCACTGTGCACTTTATAGCACTGGTGCGTATTTTATTGCTTAATTACTTTTAATTGTCTGCCTCTGTTGTGCTTCTGTTCATAACTCTGTATCTCTGTCTGCATCTCACCTGCCATCTGTCTGCATCTCACCTGCCATCTGTCTGCATCTCACCTGCCATCTCACCTGCCATCTGTCTGCATCTCACCTGCCATCTGTCTGCATCTCTGTCTGCATCTCACCTGCCATCTGTCTGCATCTCACCTGCCATCTCACCTGCCATCTGTCTGCATCTCACCTGCCATCTGTCTGCATCTCACCTGCCATCTGTCTGCATCTCACCTGCCATCTGTCTGCATCTCTGTCTGCATCTCACCTGCCATCTCACCTGCCATCTGTCTGCATCTCACCTGCCATCTGTCTGCATCTCACCTGCCATCTGTCTGCATCTCACCTGCCATCTGTCTGCATCTCACCTGCCATCTGTCTGCATCTCACCTGCCATCTGTCTGCATCTCACCTGCCATCTGTCTGCATCTCACCTGCCATCTGTCTGCATCTCTGTCTGCATCTCACCTGCCATCTGTCTGCATCTCACCTGCCATCTGTCTGCATCTCACCTGCCATCTCACCTGCCATCTGTCTGCATCTCACCTGCCATCTGTCTGCATATCACCTGCCATCTGTCTGCATCTCACCTGCCATCTGTCTGCATCTCACCTGCCATCTGTCTGCATCTCACCTGCCTCCAAATCTGTCTCCAAACCTGTTTTGCACAAAATTGCTGACCTGACTACCCTGTGGTTTTTATCTTCTTAGTTTTTGACTCACTTTTTATTACTGCTTCATCGATCATATTAGTAGTATGTAAAGATTATTATTCATCTCATGAGCATATTGTTTTGTGAAAATAATCTATTCTTTTAAAAGTTTCACTAATAACTTTGACATTTTCGAGTCTGCTTTTATTGTCGCTGAGCTCGCTGCTTCGAATTTTGCTCTCAGTTTTATTTAACTAAACTTTTATAGATGAGTAAAATTGTAAATAAAATAGTATTTGGATCGGATTTTCTATGTTGATAGAAGGGCACTTCTAAACTGAATTAGTCTGAGCTAAATGTGCAAACTGCAGCTAGCGCTACTCATATCAGTAGCGACGCCACAATTTAACATCAATAATTATTGGACTGTAATTAAACTGTGCTTGAGATTGTAATAATTTGTTTGTGACCGTTGCTGTACTATAAATATACGTAGTTTGTAATAAGATGCGTTTTTATTAAATCTGCATTACTGCGTCCCGCCGCCCAATCACTGGGGAGGAAATCGCGTCAGTACCCCACCCAATGCGCCCGTGCCCTGCTTTGCTGCTGTCAATCTGACCTCCTTTGTAGAGAGATCTATCTGACAGAGGGGAAGGCTGGAGATTAGATCAGGGAGGAGAGAGATGAACGGGACCGGAAGGCTGGAGATTAGATCAGGGAGGAGAGAGATCTACGGGAGAGGGGGGAAGGCTGGAGATTAGATCAGGGAGGAGAGAGATCTACGGGAGAGGGGGAAGGCTGGAGATTAGATCAGGGAGGAGAGAGATCTACGGGAGAGAGGGGAAGGCTGAAGATTAGATCAGAGTGGAGAGAGATCTACGGGAGAGAGGGGAAGGCTGGAGATTAGATCAGAGAGGAGAGAGATCTACGGGAGAGAGGGGAAGGCTGGAGATTAGATCAGAGAGGAAAGATGGAAAGGCTAGTGATTAGATCAGAGAGGAGCGAGATCTATGGGACCGGAAAGCTGAAGATTAGATCACGGAGGAGAGAGATCTATGGGAGAGCGGGGAAGGCTGGAGATTAGATCAGGGAGGAGAGAGATCTATGGGAGAGAGGGGAAGGCTGGAGATTAGATCAGGGAGGAGAGAGATCTACGGGAGAGGGGGGAAGGCTGGAGATTAGATCAGGGAGTAGAGAGATCTACGGGAGAGAGGGGAAGGCTGGAGATTAGATCAGAGAGGAGAGAGATCTATGGGAGAGAGGGGAAGGCTGAATATTAGATCAGAGAGGAGAGATGTACAGCAAAAGGGGAAAGGCTAGAGATTAGATGATAGGAATTTTTATATTGAGTTGAGGATTAACTGAGAGCTGATCAGAGGCTTTTAATATCGAGATGAGGGCTGCACTGTCCCACGGGGCAGTGCAGCCGAAATCGCGACAAACTGAAAAAAATATTATAAAGCTGCTGTCACCACATCGTTCACATGTGAACACCCAAGTGTATTCGTTAGAGACTCCCGACCGAGCAAGCTTTACTGCAATATATTGATAAATTTGTCTGCCAGGGTTCTTAGCATAAGTTAGCATCTTGCAGTTTAAGAGCAAAATTGTTATAAAACCAGTATTTAGAGGGAAAATTCCCTCGAGTATTTTCACATGCATCGGATACATGTCTGCAATAAAACGGAAAGCAAAAAAAACAAATTAAGGCAAAGCAGTACCTATGCGTCTCTCATGTAGCAAAATACAGATCACAGAAGTCTTCACATCAACAGAAATCAAAATTGTAGCACGCAGTAAAGAGTTGCGGTGCGGCCTTTTCACAACAGTCACGCGCATTTCCACAGAATGATGGCCATGTTGCCGCCGAAGAACATGTACATGAGGTTTTTCAACTCGTGCGTGATCTCGAATCCGTAGCCTTCGCCGACTACCGCGTGCCAGGCCGGCCCGAACTTCTTGTCCATGCTGTCCTTGATCATGCGTGCTGCCGACTGTGGAAGGATATTTCGAAGCGTATGTTATATTCCTATTGCACTACTCATTATTAGTAGGCGACCAGATAATCTTTACCTCGTTGTTTGATGCGAATTTTTCGCACGCGGTAACGCAGAGCTCCATTGCTTCTGTTCGCATTTCTTCGTTCATGTCGGAATACTGCGTAAGAGGGAAGAGATTGTTCAAGAGTAAAATTGTGTGTTTGAATGGGAAATTAATTCCGAAGATCTGATAAAACAAATTGAAACTATCAAACAATAAAATTTAACGTAATTAATCTATAAATTTTTATTGATGGTCCTAGAAGTTTGAAAAAAGGCAACAATTCAGCAAACAATACATTGAAGCAGAAAGTTGAACAGGTTATTATCATCATAATTAAGCACTTGCATTCGTGTAATTATTATTGTTAATTAGGTTCAAAAAAGATATCTCATAAGTGCTAACTTGGCACCTGGGAGGTTCCACTTGATAAAGCTGTTCAATAATAACTTTAATACATAGAATTAGATGACTTGACTGTAAAATCAATCTAATATCTAAACTCAAAATAAGATATATGTATACAATTAGCATAACCAATAAGATGTTTTTTGTTCTGTGCTTTTTAAGTTTCTATGATTATGCCAAAACAAAAAAAATAGAAAAAAATTATAAACTTTAGTACATTAAGTTTTTAAAAACCTCTACATTTTAAATATTTAAAAGTAGATTAACACTGTGTTCTATTGCTATCTTTAAATGTTTTTACAAATTTATTGCACCAATCGAGTGAAGTGAATGTTATAGCTATTTTTCTTTTATAGTTTATACTTATAGCAGAAACAAAAAATGATTAAAAGAATACTCGTATCTTGTGCTTTAAAGATAAATTATTATTGATTTCCTAATTTTCGTAGTCTTTTTATTATAACTGAAACACGCGTATTAAATTTTAGCAATACTGTTTTTACAAAAGCTAATAAACTATGGGTCTTTCCTTACGCTTTAGGGGAATATTTCTAATATATTTATTACATGTTAAAGCAAAGCTATCCTTATTAAAAATATAGACTATCTAGAGTAGACTAAATATAGAAGTATAAATACTATTTTGCCCACATCAAAGAAAAAAGGTGTAATTCGAATACAAATATTTCTTACTCGAACAAGAGGATATGTATGCACGCGGCGACTTTCTTCAGCCTTCTTCTCTCCCTCCTCTGCCATTGTTAGTATTTAATTTGTATATCTTAAAAGCTGAAAGCGTTGCTGCAGGCAAAGCGGGTTAAGTTCAACTGTTCGGCTGATAAATTTTGTAAAGCGAACATTTAAATAAAAAAACGCCGTTGCCGTGGAAACAAAAGTTAAAACAAAAGTGGAGCTTCAGACAAAAGCAGCTGAAGTACTTCATTTATATTGATTTAAACTGCTAGCTTGATAAAATTAAATCTTTAAAATGAAGTTACAGATGTCTGTATTTGTTTAAAAGACCACGCTTGCAACTAATTTTATATTCTAGTGCCTCCATGCTACTATTAAGTTTTTTTTATTGAAATGGTGCTTCAGTTAGAAATACAGTTTTTTACTGGATCAGCAGGTGTTCCGTGCTCTTTTCAAATTCAAGCAATCGATTATAAACCATGAATAAACATTAATTCTCACATGTTTCATATATAGAATTATGGACTCACTACAGTCATGTACAGTTCTGCATGTTAATTCAATTGAGTTAGCAGAATTGAGCAACAATCAATTCATTTACGCGTTAAAGACTATATAATAATCATATTTCTGGTTTCTTATTAGTTCGATCTTTACGGCTGTAATTGATTATCTCGTGATCGAAAGCATATACATGTACGAGCGTGATTGCAGCTCCGTCAAAAAGATAAATAAGAACGTATGAGAAAAAATTGTGTCAAACATCAACATTATTTTAAAGCAAATGAAAGACATGTTTTGCAGGAACTTATAAAAAACACTCTCGTTATGAAATCACTTTCAATCAAGCTCTAGCTGTGTGTGTGGCATGAAACACATGTGAATGGACTAATAGCTCTAACAGTACATGGCGCGTTGCTTTTCTCCCTATTTACAATTGCTGCTCTGCAGTTTTCTCAGAAAAAGGCTACAATGAAGTCGAATTCTCTTCAAATTGCTTAACATGCAGCACAACTATCTGCTTCTGCTGCTGTTGTTTTTGTTGCTGCTCTTGCTGGGTAGGATTTGGTTGCTGAGCCGGCTGCTGCTGCGGCTCCACCCGACGGGAACCTTTCCGGTGTCGGTGGACGCCACAGGCCAGTCCCACTCCGGCCAGGCCGAGAAAGAATCCCAGCACAGACAGGCCGATGATAAGGCTGAGGTTGGGTGGCTGCATCATCGGATGCTGGGCATCTGATAGAGGTGCCGACGGGGCGGTGATTGTTGAGTGCTTTCTTCCTGTCTGTCTGTCTGTCTGTCTGTCTGTCTGTCTGTCTGTCTGTCTGTCTGTCTGTCTGCCTGTCTGTCTGTCGCTCTGTCTGTCTGTCTGTCTGTCTGTCTGTCTGTCTGTCTGTCTGTCTGTCTGTCTGTCTGTCTGTCTGTCTGTCTGTCTGCCTGTCTGTCTGTCGCTCTGTCTGTCTGTCTGTCTGTCTGTCTGTCTGTCTGTCTGTCTGTCTGTCTGCCTGCTTGCCTGCCTGCCTGTCTGTCTGTCTGTCTGTCTGTCTATCTGCCTGCCTGCCTGCCTGCCTGCCTTCCTGTATGGGTGTACTGCATGTACAGTACAATGGCGCTGACTTTCTACTCGTCATGCTGGTATGTACAAATTGTACACTCGATCTGTGCCTTAAGCGCTGGCTTTCAGTGGCGAAAATCGCACAACCCGGCCAATTTTCGTGCACACAATTGCCCCAAATCAATTTGACCGCTTATGGAACCGAACCCTGGGGGTTTATCGCTGAGCTGCTCTGCCTCAGCTCCACACGGCTTACACAGTTACAGCACAGGCTAGGCAGCCGGTGAAAAGTTCTCGTCGCGAAGAATCCAGCAGCTGGCACCAGCGAGTTCATTGCTCCGCCATCGGCTGCTGCATGCAGTTTCCGTACGATTTTGCTGCGTGCGTCGCTCCAATCCGGCGGAGGAATGAGCGGGGCGCGAGGCCGCGGTTTTATCCTGATTTATGCAGCTGCTGCGTTGTTCAATAGAGCAGATGTCTGCCTATATGCACACTCATTAGCCATTCAGATCACTGCAGCATCCCCCCGGTCTTTGTTTTCCCTTTCGCTGAGCCCGATTGCAGGCACTGTTTTGAGCAGGCTTGAGCTGCATGGTGGGGGGGAATGAAAAATAGCAGGTGGCTCACAAAATTTCACGTAGATGGGATTAGTAGAATTGCAAATTAGACAAGCGTTGCATGGCAGCTGAACCCGCTACTACAGTAATCAAGTAGAGCTAGGCTTGGCAGTACAATGTAACGACATTGTGGCAACGATGTAAAGGTTAATTAATGATGTGCAGTTAGAGCAGCGAAAGTGCAAGTCGATCTCGATGGCGCCAAAATTAATTTAAAATGTAGCGTTGAAGTACAGATGATGCCAGAATGAGGATGGCGCCAATATGAATGAAGATGGCGCCAATATGAATGGGGATGGGCGCCAAAATGAGTGAGGATGACGCCAATATGAGTGAGGATGGCGCCAAAATGAGTGAGAATGGCGCCAAAATGAATCAGGATGGCACCAAAATGAATGAAGATGGCGCCAAAATGAATCAGGATGGCACCAATATGAATGAGGATGGCGCCAAAATGAATGAGGATGACGCCAAAATAAGTGAGAATGGCGCTAAAATAAGTGAGAATAGCGCCAAAAAAGGTGAGAATGGCGCCTAAATAAGTGAGAATGGCGCCAAAATGAATGAAGATGGCGCCAAAATGAATCAGGATGGCGCCAATATGAGTGAGGATGGCACCAAAACGAATAAGGATGGTGCCAAAATGAGTGAAAATGGCGCCAAAATGAATGAGGATGGCGCCAAAATGATTGAGAATGGTGCCAAAATGAATGAAGATGGCGCCAAAATGAATCAGGATGGCGCCAAAATGAGTGAAAATGGCGCCAAAATAAATGAGGATGGCGCCAAAATGAATCAGGATGGCGCCAAAATGATTGAGAATGGTGCCAAAATGAATGAAGATGGCGCCAAAATGAATCAGGATGGCGCCAAAATGAGTGAGAATGGCGCCAAAATGAATGAGGATGGCGCCAATATGATTGAGGATGGCGCCAAAATGAGTGAAAATGGCGCCAAAATGAATGAGGATGGCGCAAAAATGAATCAGGATGGCGCCAAAATGATTGAGAATGGTGCCAAAATGAATGAAGATGGCGCCAAAATGAATCAGGATGGCGCCAAAATGAGTGAGAATGGCGCCAAAATGAATGAGGATGGCGCCAAAATGAATCAGGATGGCGCCAATATGATTGAGGATGGCGCCAAAATGAATGAAGATGGCGCCAAAATGAATGAGAATGGCACCAAAATGAATGTAGATGGCGCCAATATGAGTGAGGATGGCACCAAAACGAATAAGGATGGTGCCAAAATGAGTGAAAATGGCGCCAAAATGAATGAGGATGGCGCCAAAATGAATCAGGATGGCGCCAAAATGATTGAGGATGGCGCCAAAATGAATGAGGATGGCGCCAAAATGAATAAGGATGGTGCCAAAATGAGTGAAAATGGCGCCAAAATGAATGAGGATGGCGCCAAATTAAAAAGGATGGCGCCAAAATGATTGAGGATGGCGCCAAAATGAATGAAGATGGCGCCAAAGTGAATCAGGATGGCGCCAATATGATTGAGGATGGCGCCAAAATGAATGAGAATGGCACCAAAATGAATGAGGATGGCGCCAAAATGAGTGAGGATGGCACCAAAACAAATAAGGATGGCGCCAAAATAAGTGAGAATGGCGCCAAAATGAATGACGATGGCGCCAAAATGAATCAGGATGGCGCCAGTATGATTGAGGATGGCGCCAAAATGAATGAGAATGGCACCAAAATGATTGAGGATGGCGCCAATGAGTGAGGATGGCGCCAAAATGAATGAGGATGGCGCCAAAATAAGTGAGGATGGCACCAAAACGAATAAGGATGGCGCCAAAATGAGGGAGGATGGCACCAAAACGAATAAGGATGGCGCCAAAATGAGTGAGAATGGCGCCAAAATGAATGAGGATGGCGCCAAAATGAATCAGGATGGCGCCAAAATGAGTGAGAATGGCGCCAAAATGAATGAGAATGGCGCTAAAATGAATGAGGATGGCGCCAAAATAAGTGAGAATGGCGCCAAAATGAATGAAGATGGCGCCAAAATGAATCAGGATGGCGCCAATATGATTGAGGATGGCACCAAAACGAATAAGGATGGCGCCAAAATGAGTGAGGATGGCACCAAAACGAATATGGATGGCGCCAAAATGAGTGAGAATGGCGCCAAAATGAATGAGGATGGCGCCAAAATAAGTGAGGATGGCACCAAAACGAATAAGGATGGCGCTAAAATGAGTGAGGATGGCACCAAACCGAATCAGGATGGCGCCAAAATGAGTGAGAATGGCGCCAAAATGAATGAGGATGGCGCCAAAATGAATGAGGATGGCGCCAAAATAAGTGAGAATGGCGCCAAAATGAATGAAGATGGCGCCGAAATGAATCAGGATGGCGCCAATATGATTGAGGATGGCACCAAAACGAATAAGGATGGCGCCAAAATGAATGAGGATGGCGCCAAAATAAGTGAGAATGGCGCCAAAATGAATGAGGATGGCGCCAAAATAAGTGAGAATGGCGCCAAAATGAGTGAGAATGGCGCCAAAACGAATGAGGATGGCGCCAAAATGAGTGAGGATGGCGCCAATATGAATGTCGATGGCGCCAAAATTGATTTTGGTGGTTTACATGTGATGAACCTCAATTGTGCTAAAGTAGACTGTAGCAAAGGAAAATCAGCAGATAAATCTAAACGTTTAAATTTTGTCATGCCGGCAGCTGTCCCGATCCAAGCCTCTCACTTTATAAAATTTATAGAACAATATTATCCGGTGGAGAGCATCTTGCAAGTTTGCAGTGGGTAAAATCCTTTATAGACTGATATTTATCATGTGAAGATTTATAAATTTATTTATGCATACGACAGAAAAGAATCTCAAACGACAAACGAAAAAAGACAGACGACACATAAAAACACGGAGACAAAACAGAAAATGTTTCATTAAAAAAATACGCAGATTAGCTGACTAAAAACAACAGCAGTATTAGTGAGTATAATATGTAAAATATTGCCAATATACAATTAATTACAAGCGACTAGTAAACTGTGTGCGCATATATATTAATAAGAGTAGTCAATAAAGCCATGCAATGCGATTTTTTGCGACTCTTGATAAAATCCGTGCGAAGTTATTAATATTGCACAATTAAATTGCGATCAAAACACGATACGAATTCGTATACTACTGACACAGTAGCTTAAAGTAAGTAGTGCGGTTAAGAAAATAAAATTCGTTTAAACGTAGGCAATAAGCCAGGCTGCTTAAGCAGTGCAGATTAGTGCAGTTCAAGGTGCACAAAATGCAGCCGGTCTCTGCTAGCTTTAGACAAAACATTTAAGCAAGCTGTTGAGTTTGCTGTGAAGTAAGTATTCACGTTTTCAGAATAATTAGTCAGTAACCAATCTAACAATTAGTTTAGGCAACCCCGATATCTGAGGTGCGGCAACCCCAATATCTGAGGGGTGCGGCAACCCCAATATCTGAGGGGTGCGGCAACCCCTATATCTGAGGGGTGCGGCAACCCCTATATCTGAGGGGTGCGGCAACCCCTATATCTGAGGGGTGCGGCAACCCCTATATCAGAGAGAGTGGCAACCCCGACATCCGAGAGAGTGGCAACCTCCAATATCTGAGAGAGTGGCAACCCCCAATATCTGAGGGGTGCA
>NIVC01001392.1:207500-297918 GCA_002269645.1 Macrostomum lignano
ATCTTATGTTTTAAAAAATGGCATCTATGGTTTAGAAAATGGCATCCATGGTTTAGAAAATGCATCCTAAGGTTTAGAAAATGGCATACTATGGTTTAGAAAATGGCAACGATGGTTTATAAAATGGCATCTTTGGTTTAGAAAATGGCATCGATGGTTTCGAAAATGGCATCCCATGGTTTAGACAATGGCATCTTTGGTTTAGAAAATGGCATCGATGGTTTCGAAAATGGCATCCCATGGTTTAGAAAATGGCATCCTATGGTTTAGAAAATAGCATCCCATGGTTTAGAAAATGGCATCCCATGGTTTAGAAAATGGCATCCCATGGTTTAGAAAATGGCATCCCATGGTTTAGAAAATGGCATCCCATGGTTTAGAAAATGGCATCCTATGGTTTAGAAAATGGCATCCCATGGTTTAGAAAATGGCATCTTATGGTTTAGAAAATGGCATCCATGGTTTAGAAAATGCATCCTAAGGTTTAGAAAATGGCATACTATGGTTTAGAAAATGGCATCCATGGTTTAGAAAATGCATCCTAAGGTTTAGAAAATGGCATACTATGGTTTAGAAAATGGCAACGATGGTTTATAAAATGGCATCTTTGGTTTAGAAAATGGCATCGATGGTTTCGAAAATGGCATCCCATGGTTTAGAAAATGGCATCCTATGGTTTAGAAAATAGCATCCCATGGTTTAGAAAATGGCATCCCATGGTTTAGAAAATGGCATCCCATGGTTTAGAAAATGGCATCCCATGGTTTAGAAAATGGCATCCCATGGTTTAGAAAATGGCATCCTATGGTTTAGAAAATGGCATCCCATGGTTTAGAAAATGGCATCTTATGGTTTAGAAAATGGCATCTTATGGTTCAGACAATAGCATCCCATGGTTTAGAAAATGGCATCCTATGGTTCAGACAATAGCATCCCATGGTTTAGAAAATGGCATCTTATGGTTCAGACAATAGCATCCCATGGTTTAGAAAATAGCATCCCATGGTTTATAAAATGGCATCTATGTTTTAGAAAATGGCATCTTATAGATTAGAAAATGGCATCCTATGGTTTAGAAAATGGCATCCCATGGTTTAGAAAATGGCATACAGTGGTTTAGAAAATGGCATCTATGGTTTAGAAAATGGCATCCTATGGTTTAGAAAATGGCATCCCATGGTTTAGAAAATGGCATACAATGGTTTAGAAAATGGCATCGATGGTTTCGAAAATGGCATACAATGGTTTATAAAATGGCATCTTTGGTTTATAAAATGGCATCCTATGGTTTAGAAAAAAGCATCCCATGGTTTAGAAAATGGCATCCTATGGTTTATAAAATGGCATCGATGGTTTCGAAAATGGAATCTATGGTTTAGAAAATGGCATCTTATGGATTAGAAAATAACATCTTATGGTTTAGATAATAGCATCCTATGGTTTAGAAAATAGCATCCCATGGTTTAGAAAATGGCATCCCATGGTTTAGAAAATGGCATCCTATGGTTTAGAAAATGGCATACAATGGTTTAGAAAATGGCATCCTATGGTTTAGAAAATGGCATCGATGGTTTCGAAAATGGCATACAATGGTTTATAAAATGGCATTTTTGGTTTAGAAAATGGCATCGATGGTTAAGAAAATGGCATTCTATGGTTTAGAAAACGGCATCCTATGGTTTAGAAAATGGCATACTATGGTTTAGAAAATGGCATCCTATGGTTTAGAAAATGGCATCCTATGGTTTAGAAAATGGCATCCTATGGTTTAGAAAATGGCATCTTATGGTTTAGACAATAGCATCCTATGGTTTAGAAAATGGCATCCTATGGTTTAGAAAATAGCATCCCATGGTTTAGAAAATGGCATCCTATGGTTTAAAAAATGGCATCTATTGAACCCGGCTAAGCCAGCAGGCTACTCTATTAATTCAATTCGGAACCCGGGAAAACTCACGGCTCCTCAAAGTCCCTCTCGTATTTGCTGCTCTTCCTATACAGATTGACCAGCTTGAGGCTGAAGACGAGGCAGGTGGGCAGGCACACCAGGAAGAGGCCCAGGCCCGCCCAGAACCCGTTAAACGGTCGGAGCGCCGATTGACAGGGCGCCCGAACGGCGCCATTCAGCGCGTCGCTGATTTTTCGACAATCTGCGACGCCACTCAAAGCGGCGGCCGCGGCGTCGACCAGGCCGGCCGACAGGCCGACAGTCAGATTGGCGCCTGCGCCGGCGTCGATCGCTTCGGACAGCGCGTCCGACCGACGGATTGAAGAGTCGGCGACGCCCAGACGGTCGGCCAGGCGACTTCCGCCTCGGCCGTCCGGTCCGACCAGGTCGATCAGGCGGGTCCGAGCGTCGGACAGCTGCTGGACACGGCGGCGCTGGTCGGACAGGCGGCCGAGAGTGCGGATCAAATCGGCGTCCAGCTGGTCGACAATGCGAGACCAGGCCTGATGCTCGGCGAGGTCGGCCACGGCGGCGGCCGATATCCGGTGCAGGGCGGCTATGCCGGCTCCGTCAGGGTCGCCGCGAATCACGTCGGCAGAAGCCGCGGCGGTCAGCGAGCCGGAGGTGGTCAGAGAGCCGGCGCAGGCGGACAGATCGACAGTCCTGGCGGCGCCGGCCTGGCGAATGAGCTCGGTGAGGTTGGGCCTGAGGCGGAGCCCGCCAACAAGGCTGTCCCGCCTGCTGTTGAGCAGCTGCACAGACCGGGTGGACAGCCTGCGGAAGGCCCGGTCGGGCTTGGTGCCGTTCACCAGCTCCGGCAGGTTCAGCGCCCCCGCCAGGCCGGGCCGCACGTCGCCAACCGGACGACAGTCGCCAAGCAGCGCCTGGAAAGGGGCGCCATTCTCGCGCATTCGGTCCGGTTGATAGCGGCGAGTGTAAGCACTGGCCACTGTGTCCAGTGCCCGGTAGCCCGCTGGCCCCGCTCTGCCAGTTAAGAAACGGCACAGCTCCGTGTCTGCGGGTGTCGGTGCAGAGGATAAATGGCGATTTCTCATGGATAAGTGGCGATTTCTCATGGATAAGTGGCGATTTCTCATGGATAAGTGGCGATTTCTCATGGATAAATGGCAATTTCTCATGGATAAGTGACGATTTCTCATGGATAAATGACGATTTCTCATGGATATGTGGCGATTTCTCAAATTCTCATGGATAAATGGCGATTTCTCATGGATAAGTGACAATTTCTCATGGATAATGGCGAATTCTCATGGATATGTGGCGATTTCTTTTGGATAAGTGGCGATTTAAAGCAGTTAAGTGCCGTTCCACAAAGCCCAAATCAAAGCCACCCCAATAAAAAACTTTAAGTTAGACTGCGCCAGTCACAGATTAGATTAGAGAGAAGAGTAGAAAGGAAAGGCAAGAGAAGAGATGAGAGATGAGATAAAAGAGGGGAGAGAAGAGAAACAAACCCTGAGCAGGCCGGATTGCCATTTGTGAAGTTTCAAAGAACCCGACAGCCGGATAGATAGCTTCACGGGCCGCTGTTTTGGGGCTTGTGTGCACGATAATTGGCCGGGGGGGGGGTTGTCGTGCGATTCCCAGCCACGAGGGCCAACCGCCGAGGGATAGAATATATAATATCATAGCTGCCTTACCAACAGCACCGCCGGCCAGGAACAGCAGCATCACGGCCAGCATGAGCAGCCAAGCCAGCATGAAAGCCAGACCGCTGCCAGCCATAAGCAGGTAGGCGGCCGCGCCCCGGTTGCAACACCTGGCATCGTCATATGGCGCCTCTCCGCAGCAGCCGAAGGCCAATCCCAGATAGTACAGCACCAGGATGGTCAGTGCTAAACTGGCCATCAGCACCAGTGCCAGGTGCCAATAAGGCGCCACCTGCAGGAACAGGTACTCCAGACTGCGGGTCCGGCCACCGTCCGGTACCAGGCCAGCGGCGAGATCACTGTGGACAGAGCTCACTCTCACGGCCAGCCCTTCGGCCGCTTTCCAGACAGGCTCCAACAGTTGATCCGTGCTGTTGACAGCGGCGATGGCCTCTTTAACTGGGCCGTCGGCCGTGTCCAACTGGCCGATTGCCGCGTCCGCGAGCCCGGCCAAGCTGGCTTCGGTCTCGGACAGGCTGCGGGACAGCCGGCTGGCCGAGCCGGACTCCGTCCCGACCGGCAGCCAGGATGACAGCTGACGGTTGCCAGGGGGGGGGGGTGCTTGGCTTGAGTGCTCGAATTAAGGCTGCTCAACCCAATGTACCCACAGATACTAGAATTACTAAATGGGCCACTCAGCACATTTGCGTGTAAGCTACTTTCAGTTCCAGTAGTAAGTTAAACTGAAGCATTTTAATGTATTGCTAAAGCCAAGGCTCGTTTATTGGCTTTTACCCACCCCCCCCAGCCTTAAACTTTCGAACCGCGCCTCTCCACACTACCCCCCGCCTGCCCCAATTTTTATTGCCGTTCTCGGAATTCCAGCCTAAAGCTGCCATGTACATTTCAGTGGACTGGCTAATGTACATTATCGCTGAACCAATTAGCAAGTTGTTTACGCCTGCAAGTTTGGGCTTCTAAACTTATCAAAATCATTTCAGCTGCCTTTATTTTTTATAAAATAGCTTATGTATTCTCCTTTGCTACTGAACTGAAAGTAGAAAGTTGTTTTACTAAGTATATGCCTGAGTGGCCCATCCAGTCTTTTTAGTATGTCAATCGACCTAAACGTAGACTCTCTTTTCTGCCTAAACTGAGATACTTGTCTGACAAAAGATATGTTTTAATCAGTAGGTAATCTACCTGAATCTAGAGACACTACATAGCACTCTAACCTGAATCTATAGACACTACATAGCACTCTAACCTTAATCTAGAGACACTACATAACACTCTCTAACCTGAATCTAGAGACACTACATAACACTCTAACCTGAATCTAGAGACACTACGTAACACTCTAACCTGAATCTAGAGACACTACATAACACTCTAACCTGAATCTAGAGACACTACATAACACTCTAACCTGAATCTAGAGATACTACATAACACTAACCTGAATCTAGAGACACTACAGCCCTCCAACCCAAATCCAGGCTTAGAACATCTCGCACAACCCACCTGCGAGTTGCACTGAGCAGGCGCGGCATCAAAGTCTCCGCCGGGCTTCATCACAGTCAGCCGGTCGCGCAGCAACTGGCAGTCGTTCGGATCGGCGCCAATCGGGCAGCCTCCAACGCCGCCGCCTCGAAGCAGTTGTCGAGCGTCGTTCAGCGACCCGTTCAGATGCCTGTCCAGGTCGTCTCGCAGAGCCGGCCAATTTCGACGGAGTTCGTCGGCCAGCCGGCCAGAGTCGGCCAACAGCCGGTTGGCCGCCTCGGCCTCGTCTAGTGGGGCTCGAACTCCCGACCTTGCGATTAGGTGATCCCGAAATTTTCTAGCCGCCCCGGCCACTGCTGGCCGAACAACGGCGGCAGTCAGAGTGCGGACTCGGCCGCTGTCGTTGCGGGCTCGGTCTGGCGCGGCCGAAAGCTCGGCAGCGGCCAAGCCGAGACTCTTAGTGGCCTGCAGGAACACGTAGTCCGGCCGCTTCGGGTCCATGGCGTTGCGGAACAGCTGGTTGGAGATGAAGGCCAGGACTACGCCGCAGCTGCAGGCGGTTGAGGCGGGTGATGAGAAATGTACATTCCGGTTCTGGCATCTGTGCCTACACCTGTACATTCCGGTTCTGGCATCTGTACCTACACCTGTACATTCCGGTTCTGGCATCTGAACCTACACCTGTACATTCCGGTTCTGGCATCTGTGCCTACACCTGTACATTCCGGTTCTGGCATCTGTACCTACACCTGTACATTCCGGTTCTGGCATCTGAACCTACACCTGTACATTCCGGTTCTGGCATCTGTGCCTACACCTGTACATTCCGGTTCTGGCATCTATGCCTACACCTGTACATTCCGGTTCTGGCATCTGTGCCTACACATGTACATTCCGGTTCTGGCATCTGTACCTACACCTGTACATTCCGGTTCTGGCATCTATGCCTACACCTGTACATTCCGGTTCTGGCATCTGTGCCTACACATGTACATTCCGGTTCTGGCATCTGTGCCTACACCTGTACATTCCGGTTCTGGCATCTGTGCCTACACCTGTACATTCCGGTTCTGGCATCTGTACCTACACATGTACATTCCGGTTCTGGCATCTGTGCCTACACATGTACATTCCGGTTCTGGCATCTGTGCCTACACCTGTACATTCCGGTTCTGGCATCTATGCCTACACCTGTACATTCCGGTTCTGGCATCTGTGCCTACACATGTACATTCCGGTTCTGGCATCTGTACCTACACATGTACATTCCGGTTCTGGCATCTGTGCCTACACCTGTACATTCCGGTTCTGGCATCTGTGCCTACACATGTACATTCCGGTTCTGGCATCTGTGCCTACACCTGTACATTCCGGTTCTGGCATCTGTACCTACACATGTACATTCCGGTTCTGGCATCTGTACCTACACCTGTACATTCCGGTTCTGGCATTTGTGCCTACACCTGTACATTCCGGTTCTGGCATCTGTGCCTACATCTGTACATTCCGGTTCTGGCATCTGTGCCTACACATGTACATTCCGGTTCTGGCATCTGTACCTACACATGTACATTCCGGTTCTGGCATCTGTGCCAGACATGTACATTCCGGTTCTGGCATCTGTACCTACACCTGTACATTCCGGTTCTGGCATCTGAACCTACACCTGTACATTCCGGTTCTGGCATCTGTGCCTACACCTGTACATTCCGGTTCTGGCATCTGTACCTACACCTGTACATTCCGGTTCTGGCATCTGAACCTACACCTGTACATTCCGGTTCTGGCATCTGTACCTACACCTGTACATTCCGGTTCTGGCATCTGTACCTGCACATGTACATTCCGGTTCTGGCATCTGTACCTACACATGTACATTCCGGTTCTGGCATCTATGCCTACACCTGTACATTCCGGTTCTGGCATCTGTGCCTACACATGTACATTCCGGTTCTGGCATCTGTGCCTACACATGTACATTCCGGTTCTGGCATCTGTGCCTACACATGTACATTCCGGTTCTGGCATCTGTACCTACACATGTACATTCCGGTTCTGGCATCTATGCCTACACCTGTACATTCCGGTTCTGGCATCTGTGCCTACACCTGTACATTCCGGTTCTGGCATCTGTACCTACACATGTACATTCCGGTTCTGGCATCTGTGCCTACACATGTACATTCCGGTTCTGGCATCTGTGCCTACACCTGTACATTCCGGTTCAAGAATCTCAGTCCAAAAACTGATGATAACAGACCCCAGAAAGCATTCCTAATATATATTTCTATAACTGGCAGTCTTGCAGCAATTTCTGCAACATTATTTGCCCCGGAAATGTTGCCTTCTTGCCCTCTACAAATGCAGTCCAAACTAATAAACTTATTTAGAGTCACCAATGGCATATATTTATAGCAGGAATTCTAGCAGCTTGCAATTGTGCAGTTAAGCAATTTAAAAACTACGGTAGGCATTTATAACTGAAGCTTTTACAATTTCATTCCCTAAATACTATTCCTTTCCGAGCCACTAAAGCGTTCCAAGACTTCTTACTAATGCACTTGTACTTGGCTAAATTTTATTATTATTTTTTTTTAGTAAGCAGTAGTTGCTCCCTGGGACGCCACTCTCAAGAGTTGCCAGCCATTGCAACCGAGGCCGACAAAAATCCTATATACTAAAAATGAGTTGTCTGTATGTGGGTAGGTATGCGATAGATTTCAGAAAAAATGGCTCAACCGATTTTCTTCAAACTTGCACCATTCGATCAGAAATTTTCCTGGGACGGTACATGCATCTTGGCTAAAAAATTGCTCAATGATAAAGGGATTTAATATTCGAAAAACATGCTTTTTTGTAAAGGTCAAGCAGCTCTTCCTATATACTAAAAATGAGTTGTTTGTTTGTACGCAATCGATTAGAGAAAAAATGGCTGGACCGATTTTCTTCGAACTTGCACTGTTCGATCAGAAATTTTCCTGGGACGGTACATGCATCTTGGCTAAGAAATTGCTCCATGTTAAAGCGATTAAATATTCGAAAAACATGCTTTTTTGCAAAGGTCAAGCAAACTTTTCGACTTGAAATGCATTGTAAGAATGCTAGAGAAAAAACTGACTGGTTGAATTCTGATTCTGAAATGGATTACATCATAACTGAATTGTAACTCCGACTTGAATTGCGTCACAGTATTGAAAATGCAGTGTGGAAGCGTAGCACCAGACTTGATTTAGATTGCGCAACAATATTGTTAACTGATACTGACTGACTGAGAAATTGATTATGTAATAACTGCCTCGTGTGATTTACTCTATGCTTGGAGTTTTGAAACTTATAATTATAAGTGCTGAATTCATGTTATCAAAATGATGAGAGCTAGCCTAGAGGTAAACAGACTGAACTGCTAAATGCAGAAACGATGGTTCGAATTTTTAGAGAGTAGAGTTTTTTTAATTAAAGCTCTTTAACGCCAAGAAAACTAAAAAAATCATAAAAGCGTCATGTAAAAAATCATAGAAGCGTCATGTAAAAAATCGTGGAAGCATCATGTAAAAAGCATAGAAGCGTCATGTAAAAAATCATAGAAGCGTCATGTAAACAATCATAGAAGCGTCATGCAAACAATCATAGAAGCGTCATGTAAACAATCATAGAAGCGTCATGTAAAAAATCGTAGAAGCGTCATGAAAAAATCATTAAAGCGTCATGTAAAAATCATAGAAGAGTCATGTAAAAAATCATAGAAGCATCGTGTAAACAATCATAGAAGCGTCATGTAAAAAATCGTAAGAGCGTAATATAAAAATCATAGAAGCGTCATTTAAAAAATCATAGAGGCGTCATATAAAAATCAAAAAAAACGTCATTTAAAAAATCATAGAAGCGTCATGTAAACAATCATAGAAGCGTCATGTAAACAATCATAGAAGCGTCATGTAAAAAATCATAGAAGCGTCATGTAAACAATCATGGAAGCGTCATGTAAACAATCATAGAAGCGTAATGTAAAAATCATAGTAGCGTCATGTAAAAAATCATAGAAGCGTCATGTAAAAAGCATAGAAGCGTCATGTAAACAATCATAGAAGCGTCATGTAAACAATCATAGAAGCGTCATGTAAAAATCATAGAGGTGTCATGTAAAAATCATTGAAGCGTCCTGCAGAAGTCGTAGAAGCGTCATGAAATAATCATAGAAGCGTCATGTAAAAAATCAAAGAAGCGTCATGTAAAAAATCATAGAAGCGTCATGTAAAAAATCATAGAAGCATCGTGTAAACAATCATAGAAGCGTCATGTAAAAAATCATAGAAGCGTCATGTAAAAAATCATAGAAGCGTCATATAAACAATCATAGAAGCGTCATGTAAACAATCATAGAAGCGTCATGTAAAAAATCGTAGAAGCGTCATGAAAAAATCATTAAAGCGTCATGTAAAAATCATAGAAGAGTCATGTAAAAAATCATAGAAGCATCGTGTAAACAATCATAGAAGCGTCATGTAAAAAATCGTAAGAGCGTAATATAAAAATCATAGAAGCGTCATTTAAAAAATCATAGAGGCGTCATATAAAAATCAAAAAAAACGTCATTTAAAAAATCATAGAAGCGTCATGTAAACAATCATAGAAGCGTCATGTAAACAATCATAGAAGCGTCATGTAAAAAATCATAGAAGCGTCATGTAAACAATCATGGAAGCGTCATGTAAACAATCATAGAAGCGTAATGTAAAAATCATAGTAGCGTCATGTAAAAAATCATAGAAGCGTCATGTAAAAAGCATAGAAGCGTCATGTAAACAATCATAGAAGCGTCATGTAAACAATCATAGAAGCGTCATGTAAAAATCATAGAGGTGTCATGTAAAAATCATTGAAGCGTCCTGCAGAAGTCGTAGAAGCGTCATGAAATAATCATAGAAGCGTCATGTAAAAAATCAAAGAAGCGTCATGTAAAAAATCATAGAAGCGTCATGTAAAAAATCATAGAAGCATCGTGTAAACAATCATAGAAGCGTCATGTAAAAAATCATAGAAGCGTCATGTAAAAAATCATAGAAGCGTCATATAAACAATCATAGAAGCGTCATGTAAACAATCATAGAAGCGTCATGTAAACAATCATAGAAGCGTCATGTAAAAATCATAGAAGCGTCATGTAAAAAATCATAGAAGCGTCATGTAAAAAATCATAGAAGCATCGTGTAAACAATCATAGAAGCGTCATGTAAAAAATCATAGAAGCGTCATGTAAAAAATCATAGAAGCGTCATCTAAAACATCATAAAAGCGTCATGTAAAAAATCGTAGAAGCGTCATTTAAAAAATCATAGAAGCGTCATATAAACAATCATAGAAGCGTCATGTAAACAATCATAGAAGCGCCATGTAAACAATCATAGAAGCGCCATGTAAACAATCATAGAAGCTTCATGTAAACAATCATAGAAGCGTCATGTAAACAATCATAGAAGAGTCATGTAAAAAATCATAGAAGCGTCATGTAAAAAATAATAGAAGCGTCGTGTAAACAATCATAGAAGCGTCATGTAAACAATCAGAGAAGCGTCATGTAAAAAATCATAAAGAGTCATGTAAAAAATCGTAGAAGCGTCATATAAAAATCATAGAAGCGTCATTTAAAAAATCATAGAAGCGTCATGTAAACAATCATAGAAGCGTCATGTAAACAATCATGGAAGCGTCATGTAAGAAATCATAGAAGCGTCATGTAAAAAATCGTAGAAGTGTCATGTAAAAAATCGTGGAAGCATCATGTAAAAAGCATAGAAGTGTCATGTAAAAAATAATAGAAGCGTCGTGTAAACAATCATAGAAGCGTCATGCAAACAATCAGAGAAGCGTCATGTAAAAAATCATAAAAGAGTCATGTAAAAAATCGTAGAAGCGTCATATAAAAATCATAGAAGCGTCATTTAAAAAATCATAGAAGCGTCATGTAAACAATCATAGAAGCGTCATGTAAACAATCATAGAAGCGTCATGTAAACAATCATGGAAGCGTCATGTAAGAAATCATAGAAGCGTCATGTAAAAAATCGTAGAAGTGTCATGTAAAAAATCGTGGAAGCATCATGTAAAAAGCATAGAAGTGTCATGTAAAAAATCATAGAAGCGTCATGTAAACAATCATAGAGGTGTCATGTAAACAATCATAGAAGCGTCATGTAAACAATCATAGAAGCTTCATGTAAAAAATCGTAGAAGCGTCATGAAAAAATCATTAAAGCGTCATGTAAAAATCATAGAAGAGTCATGTAAAAAATCATAGAAGCATCGTGTAAACAATCATAGAAGCGTCATGTAAAAAATCGTAAGAGCGTAGTATAAAAATCATAGAAGCGTCATTTAAAAAATCATAGAGGCGTCATATAAAAATCAAAAAAACGTCATTTAAAAAATCATAGAAGCGTCATGTAAACAATCATAGAAGCGTCATGTAAACAATCATAGAAGCGTCATGTAAAAAATCATAGAAGCGTCATGTAAACAATCATGGAAGCGTCATGTAAACAATCATAGAAGAGTCATGTAAAAAATCATAGAAGCGTCATGTAAAAAGCATAGAAGCGTCATATAAACAATCATAGAAGCGTCATATAAAAAATCATAGAAGCGTCATGTAAAAATCATAGAAGCGTCATGTAAAAAATCATAGAGGTGTCATGTAAAAATCATTGAAGCGTCCTGCAGAAATCGTAGAAGCGTCATGAAATAATCATAGAAGCGTCATGTAAAAAATCATAGAAGCGTCATGTAAAAAATCATAGAAGCGTCATGTAAAAAATCATAGAAGCATCGTGTAAACAATCATAGAAGCGTCATGTAAAAAATCATAGAAGCGTCATGTAAAAATCATAGAAGCGTCATGTAAAAAATCATAGAAGCGTCATGTAAAAAATCATAGAAGCGTCATCTAAAACATCATAAAAGCGTCATGTAAAAAATCGTAGAAGCGTCATTTAAAAAATCATAGAAGCGTCATATAAACAATCATAGAAGCGTCATGTAAACAATCATAGAAGCGTCATGTAAACAATCATAGAAGCGTCATGTAAACAATCATAGAAGCGTCATATAAAAATCATAGAAGCGTCATTTAAAAAATCATAGAAGCGTCATGTAAACAATCATAGAAGCGTCATGTAAACAATCATAGAAGCGTCATGTAAAAAATCATAGAAGCGTCATGTAAACAATCATGGAAGCGTCATGTAAAAAATTATAGAAGCGTCATGCAAACAATCATAGAAGCGTCATGTAAACAATCATAGAAGCTTCATGTAAAAAATCATAAAAGCGTCATGTAAAAAATCATAGAAGCGTCATCTAAAACATCTTAAAAGCGTCATGTAAAAAATCGTAGAAGCGTCATTTAAAAAATCATAGAAGCGTCATATAAACAATCATAGAAGCGTCATGTAAACAATCATAGAAGCGCCATGTAAACAATCATAGAAGCGTCATGTAAACAATCATAGAAGCGTCATATAAAAATCATAGAAGCGTCATTTAAAAAATCATAGAAGCGTCATGTAAACAATTATAGAAGCGTCATGTAAACAATCATAGAAGCGTCATGTAAAAAATCATAGAAGCGTCATGTAAACAATCATGGAAGCGTCATGTAAAAATCATAGAAGAGTCATGTAAAAAATCATAGAAGCATCGTGTAAACAATCATAGAAGCGTCATGTAAAAAATCGTAAGAGCGTAATATAAAAATCATAGAAGCGTCATTTAAAAAATCATAGAGGCGTCATATAAAAATCAAAAAACGTCATTTAAAAAATCATAGAAGCGTCATGTAAACAATCATAGAAGCGTCATGTAAACAATCATAGAAGCGTCATGTAAAAAATCATAGAAGCGTCATGTAAACAATCATAGAAGCGTCATGTAAAAAATCATAGAAGCGTCATGTAAAAATCATAGAAGCGTCATGTAAAAAATCATAGAAGCGTCATGTAAAAAATCATAGAAGCGTCATGTAAAAAATCATAGAAGCATCGTGTAAACAATCATAGAAGCGTCATGCAAAAAAATCATAGAAGCGTCATGTAAAAAATCATAGAAGCGTCATCTAAAACATCATAAAAGCGTCATGTAAAAAATCGTAGAAGCGTCATTTAAAAAATCATAGAAGCGTCATATAAACAATCATAGAAGCGCCATGTAAACAATCATAGAAGCGCCATGTAAAAATCATAGAAGCATCGTGTAAACAATCATAGAAGCGTCATGTAAAAATCGTAAGAGCGTAATATAAAAATCATAGAAGCGTCATTTAAAAAATCATAGAAGCGTCATGTAAACAATCATAGAAGCGTCATGTAAACAATCATAGAAGCGTCATGTTAAAAATCATAGAAGCGTCATGTAAAAAATCATAGAAGCGTCATGTAAACAATCATAGAAGCGTCATTTTAAAAATCATAGAAGCGTCATGTTAAAAATCATATAAGCGTCATGTAAACAATCATCAAAGCGTCATCTAAAAATCATAGAAGCGTCATGTAAAAAATCATAGAATCGTCATGAAAAAATCATAGAAGCGTCATTTAAAAACTAATGAAAGTGTCATTTAAAAAATTAAGAAGCATCATAGTAGAATAAAAGAAGCGTCATGTCAGACATGAAAGGTGTCATGGAAAAATTAAATGCAGCTATAATGCTGTGCTGGGGAGAAAAACTGAGACGTCAAGGCTCTCAGAGAATAACTGAGATTACGGGGGGTTTCTGAGATGTCAAAGCAAAAGTCAGAAGCTAATTCAAAGTTCATGTACTTTACTCAATTTTTTTATTGCATTCTTTGTTGGCTCGCCACGGGAGGCGCTGATAGAAGAAGAGTCATGTAAAAAATAAAAGTAGCACTATGTATACATAAAAGAAAAGTCATGTCGAAGTTAAAAGATTCATTTGGGAATTGCTACGATGTCAAAGCTAGGTGGAAATCGTTATAGTGCTGTGATTCTTAAAGAAGGAATCACTAAAATGTCAAGGCTTAGGGGAGAAGAATTGCTGAGATTTCAAGGCTTTATGTTGGGTTAAAGTTAGGTTTAGGTCAGGTGTGGGTTGAGGGTTATATTTTATCGAGTTTCAAGGTTAGCAGGGGATTTTTCAGATTTCAAGGTTTATGGGCGCCATCGCTGACATGTTAAGGCTTACGGGGGAATAGCTGAGATGTCAAGGCTCACGGGGGTATAAATGAGATTTCAAGGCTAAAGTCAGAAGCTACATGTAGTTTATTGAAAACTTTTTATTACATTATTTGATGCCTCCTCAGGGGAGGGATCGCTGATTAAAAAAGCGTAATGTAAAAAATAAAAGAAGCTTCATGTCGAAGTTAAGATATTCATTTGGGAATCCCTACGATGTCGAGGCTTGCAGGGAATCGCTATAATGCTGTAGTAGTGCTATAATGACTCTTAAGAGAATTACTGAAATTTCAATGCTTTAGGGTTAGGTTAGGGTTAGGGTTAGAAGGTTGACAGATATTTTTAGATTTCCAAGGCTTATTGGGGGCATGGCTGAGATGTCAAGGGGGGAAGTTGATATGTTAAAGCTTGTGGGGGGGAATTACTGACATGTCAAGGCTTACAAGGTTTGATAGGAGATTTTTTAAGATTTCAAGGATACATGTAGCTTATTAAAAAAACGTGTATTGCATTTCTTTGGCTCCCCAACGGGGGGCGTAGATTGCTAGTCCTATATACTAAAAATGGTCTGTCTGTGTCTATCTATCTATCTATCTATCTATCTATGTGATCGATTAGAGAAAAAATGGCTGGACCGATTTTGTTCGAACTTGCACTGTTCGATCAGAAATTTTCCCGTGACGGTACATGCATCGTGGCTAAGAAATTGCTCAATGCTAAAGGCATTAAATATTCGAAAAACATGCTTTTTTGCAAAGGTCAAGCAAACTTTTTGACTTGAAATGCATTGTAAGAATGCTAGAGAAAAAACTGACTGGTTGAATTCTGACTCTGAAATAGATTGCATCATAACTGAATTGTAACTCTGACTTGAATTGAAAATGCAGTGTGGAAGCCTAGCACCAGACTTGATTTAAATTGCGTAACCATATTGTTAACTGATACTGACTGACTGAGAAACTGATTATGTCATAACTGCTTCGTGTGATTTACTCTATGCTTGGATTTTAAAAATTATATAAGTGCAAAATTTGATGTTATCAAAACGACGAGAGCTAGCCTAGAGGTGAACAAACTGAACTGCTAAATGCAGCGACGATGATTCGAATTTTCATAGAGTATAATTTTTTTAATTAAAGCTTTTCAACGTCAGGAAAACTAAAAGACTTTTTAAAAAGAAGCGTCATGTAATGAATCATAGAAGCGTCATGTAAAAAATCATAGAAGCGTCATGTAAACAATCATAAAAGCGTCATGTAAAAAACTCGTAGAAGCGTCATATAAAAATCGTAGAAGCGTCATTTAAAAAATCATAGAAGCGTCATGTAAACAATCATAAAAGCGTCATGTAAAAAATCGTAGAAGCGTCATATAAAAATCGTAAAAGCGTCATTTAAAAAATCATAGAAGCGTCATGTAAACAATCATAAAAGCGTCATGTAAACAATCATAGAAGCGTCATGTAATAAATCATAGAAGCGTCATGTAAACAATCATAGAAGCGTCATGTAAACAGTCATAGAAGCGTCATGTAAAAATCATAAAAGCGTCATTTTAAAAAATGATAGAAGCGTCATGTAATGAATCATAGAAGCGTCATGTAAACAATCATAGAAGCGTCATGTAAAAATCATAGAAGCGTCATGTAAACAATCATAGAAGCGTCATGTAAACAATCATAGAAGCGTCATTTAAAAAATCATAGAAGCGTCATATAAACAATCATAGAAGCGTCATGTAAACAATCATAGAAGCGTCATGTAAAAAATCATAGAAGCGTCATCTAAAAATCATAGAAGCGTCATGTAATGAATCATAGAAGCGTCATGTAAAAAATCATAAAGCGTCATGTAAAAAAATCGTAGAAGCGTCATATAAAAATCATAGAAGCGTCATGTAAACAATCATAGAAGCGTCATGTAAAAATCATAAAGCGTCATGTAAACAATCATAGAAGCGTCATGTAAACAATCATAGAAGCGTCATGTAAACAATCATAGAAGCGTCATGTAATGAATCATAGAAGCGTCATCTAAAAATCATAGAAGCGTCATGTAATGAATCATAGAAGCGTCATGTAAAAAATCATAAAAGCGTCATGTAAAAAATCGTAGAAGCGTCATATAAAAATCATAGAAGCGTCATGTAAACAATCATAGAAGCGTCATGTAAAAATCATAAAGCGTCATGTAAACAATCATAGAAGCGTCATGTAAACAATCATAGAAGCGTCATGTAAACAATCATAGAAGCGTCATGTAATGAATCATAGAAGCGTCATCTAAAAATCATAGAAGCGTCATGTAATGAATCATAGAAGCGTCATGTAAAAATCATAAAAGCGTCATGTAAAAAAATCGTAGAAGCGTCATATAAAAATCATAGAAGCGTCATGTAAACAATCATAGAAGCGTCATGTAAAAAATCATAGAAGCGTCATGTAAACAATCATAGAAGCGTCATGTAAAAATCATAGAAGCGTCATGTAAAATCATAGAAGCGTCATGTAAACAATCATAGAAGCGTCATGTAAAAATCATAGAAGCGTCATGTAAACAATCATAGAAGCGTCATGTAAAAATCATAAAGCGTCATGTAAACAATCATAGAAGCGTCATGTAAACAATCATAGAAGCGTCATGTAAAAATCATAGAAGCGTCATGTAAACAATCATAGAAGCGTCATGTAAAAATCATAAAGCGTCATGTAAAAATCGTAGAAGCGTCATATAAAAATCATAGAAGCGTCATGTAAACAATCATAGAAGCGTCATGTAAACAATCATAGAAGCGTCATGTAAACAATCATAGAAGCGTCATGTAAAATCATAGAAGCGTCATGTAAAAATCATAGAAGCGTCATGTAAAAATCATAGAAGCGTCATGTAAAAATCATAAAGCGTCATGTAAAAATCGTAGAAGCGTCATATAAAAATCATAGAAGCGTCATGTAAACAATCATAGAAGCGTCATGTAAAAATCATAAAGCGTCATGTAAACAATCATAGAAGCGTCATGTAAACAATCATAGAAGCGTCATGTAAACAATCATAGAAGCGTCATGTAAAATCATAGAAGCGTCATGTAAAAATCATAGAAGCGTCATGTAAAAATCATAGAAGCGTCATGTAAAAAATCATAAAGCGTCATGTAAAAAATCATAGAAGCGTCATGTAAAAATCATAGAAGCGTCATGTAAACAATCATAGAAGCGTCATGTAAAAATCATAGAAGCGTCATGTAAACAATCATAGAAGCGTCATGTAAACAATCATAGAAGCGTCATGTAAACAATCATAGAAGCGTCATGTAAAAATCATAGAAGCGTCATGTAAACAATCATAGAAGCGTCATGTAAAAATCATAGAAGCGTCATGTAAAAATCATAGAAGCGTCATGTAAACAATCATAGAAGCGTCATGTAAACAATCATAGAAGCGTCATGTAAACAATCATAGAAGCGTCATGTAAAAATCATAGAAGCGTCATGTAAACAATCATAGAAGCGTCATGTAAAAATCATAGAAGCGTCATGTAAAAATCATAGAAGCGTCATGTAACAATCATAGAAGCGTCATGTAAAAATCATAGAAGCGTCATGTAAAAATCATAGAAGCGTCATGTAAACAATCATAGAAGCGTCATGTAAAAATCATAGAAGCGTCATGTAAACAATCATAGAAGCGTCATGTAAACAATCATAGAAGCGTCATGTAAAAATCATAGAAGCGTCATGTAAACAATCATAGAAGCGTCATGTAAAAATCATAGAAGCGTCATGTAAAAATCATAGAAGCGTCATGTAAAAATCATAGAAGCGTCATGTAAACAATCATAGAAGCGTCATGTAAACAATCATAGAAGCGTCATGTAAACAATCATAGAAGCGTCATGTAAAAATCATAGAAGCGTCATGTAAAAATCATAGAAGCGTCATGTAAAAATCATAGAAGCGTCATGTAAAAATCATAGAAGCGTCATGTAAAAATCATAGAAGCGTCATGTAAAAATCATAGAAGCGTCATGTAAACAATCATAGAAGCGTCATGTAAAAATCATAGAAGCGTCATGTAAACAATCATAGAAGCGTCATGTAAACAATCATAGAAGCGTCATGTAAACAATCATAGAAGCGTCATGTAAAAATCATAGAAGCGTCATGTAAAAATCATAGAAGCGTCATGTAAAAATCATAGAAGCGTCATGTAAAAATCATAGAAGCGTCATGTAAAAATCATAGAAGCGTCATGTAAAAATCATAGAAGCGTCATGTAAACAATCATAGAAGCGTCATGTAAAAATCATAGAAGCGTCATGTAAAAATCATAGAAGCGTCATGTAAAAATCATAGAAGCGTCATGTAAAAATCATAGAAGCGTCATGTAAAAATCATAGAAGCGTCATGTAAACAATCATAGAAGCGTCATGTAAACAATCATAGAAGCGTCATGTAAAAATCATAGAAGCGTCATGTAAACAATCATAGAAGCGTCATGTAAAAATCATAGAAGCGTCATGTAAAAATCATAGAAGCGTCATGTAAAATCATAGAAGCGTCATGTAAAAAATCATAGAAGCGTCATGTAAAAATCATAGAAGCGTCATGTAAAAATCATAGAAGCGTCATGTAAAAATCATAGAAGCGTCATGTAAAAATCATAGAAGCGTCATGTAAAAATCATAGAAGCGTCATGTAAACAATCATAGAAGCGTCATGTAAACAATCATAGAAGCGTCATGTAAAAATCATAGAAGCGTCATGTAAAAATCATAGAAGCGTCATGTAAAAATCATAGAAGCGTCATGTAAAAATCATAGAAGCGTCATGTAAAAATCATAGAAGCGTCATGTAAACAATCATAGAAGCGTCATGAAAAAATCATAGAAGCGTCATGTAAAATCATAGAAGCGTCATGAAAAAATCATAGAAGCGTCATTTAAAACTAATGAAAGTGTCATTTAAAAAATTAAGAAGCATCATGGTAGAATAAAAGAAGCGTCATGTCAGACATGAAGGGTGTCATGTAAAAATTAAATGCAGCTATAATGCTGTGCTGGGGAGAAAAACTGAGACGTCAAGGCTCTCAGAGAATAACTGAGATTACGGGGGGGGGGTTTCTGAGATGTCAAAGCAAAAGTCAGAAGCTACTTCAAAGTTCATGTACTTTACTCAATTTTTTTATTGCATTCTTTGTTGGCTCGCCACGGGGGGGGCACTGATAGAAGAAGAGTCATGTAAAAAATAAAAGTAGCACTATGTATACATAAAAGAAAAGTCATGTCGAAGTTAAAAGATTCATTTGGGAATTGCTACGATGTCAAAGCTAGGTGGAAATCGTTATAGTGCTGTGATTCTTAAAGAAGGAATCACTAAAATGTCAAGGCTTAGGGGAGAAGAATTGCTGAGATTTCAAGGCTTTAGGTTGGGTTAAAGTTAGGTTTAGGTCAGGTGTGGGTTGAGGGTTATATTTTATCGGTTTCAAGGTTAGCAGGGGATTTTTCAGATTTCAAGGTTTATGGGGCCATCGCTGACATGTCAAGGCTTACGGGGGGAATAGCTGAGATGTCAAGGCTCACGGGGGTATAAATGAGATTTCAAGGCTAAAGTCAGAAGCTACATGTAGTTTATTGAAAACTTTTTATTACATTATTTGATGCCTCCTCAGGGGAGGGATCGCTGATAAAAAAGCGTAATGTAAAAAATAAAAGAAGCTTCATGTCGAAGTTAAGAGATTCATTTGGGAATCCCTACGATGTCGAGGCTTGCAGGGAATCGCTATAATGCTGTAGTAGTGCTATAATGACTCTTAGAGAGAATTACTGAAATTTCAATGCTTTAGGGTTAGGTTAGGGTTAGGGTTAGGGTTAGGGTTAGGGTTAGGGTTAGGCTAGGGTTAGGGTTAGAAGGTTGACAGATATTTTTAGATTTCCAAGGCTTATTGGGGGCATTGCTGAGATGTCAAGGGGGGAAGTTGATATGTTAAAGCTTGTGGGGGGGGAATTACTGACATGTCAAGGGTTACAAGGTTTGACAGGAGATTTTTTAAGATTTCAAGAATACATGTAGCTTATTAAAAAAATATGTATTGCATTTCTTTGGCTCCCCAACGGGGGGCGTAGATTGCTAGTCCTATATACTAAAAATGAGTTGTCTGTGGGTAGGTAGGTATGCGATAGATTTCAGAAAAAATGGCTCAACCGATTTTCTTCAAACTTGCACCATTCGATCAGAAATTTTCCTGGGACGGTACATGCATCTTGGCTAAAAAATTGCTCAATGATAAAGGGATTAAATATTCGAAAAACATGCTTTTTTGCAAAGGTCAAGCAGCTCTTTCGACCTAAAATTCATTGTAAGAATGCTAGAGAAAAAAACTGACTGGCTGAATTCTGATTGTCATAAAGATTGCATCACAACAAGTTGAAAACAGTGCCGAAGAAATGCACACACGACTTGATTAAAATTGCGTAACCAATATTGCTAACTTGAACTGAGACTGATACTGGCTGACTGAGAAATTGATTATGTCATAACTTTTTACCCCAATTGACTTGCTGTAAGAATTTAATTATAAGGGCCACAATTCATGTACTCCAATTGAAAAGAGATAGCCTAGATACGAACAGACTGGACTGCCAACGTAGCGACCTGGGTTCGAATCTTAGTAGTGCAAAATAATTTTTTTATAAAACACCTTGAAAACACGAAACTGCTAAACATAAAAAAGCACAATGTCAAACATAAAAGAGGCACCATGTCAAACATTACATGGGCACCATGTAAAACAAATACGTGACTCTATGTCAAACATTAAAGAGCCACCATGTGAAACATTAAAGAGTCACCATTTCGAACATTAAAGAGCCACCACGTCGAACATTAAAGTGCCACCATGTCAAACGTAAAAGAGCCACCATGAAGAACATTAAAGAGCCACCATGCCAAACATAAAAGAGCCACTATGTCGAACATTAAAGAGCTAGCATGTCAAACATTAAAGAGCCACCATGTCGAACATTAAAGAGCCACCATTTCGAACATAAAAGAGCCGCCATGTAAAACATTAAAGAGCCACATTGTCAAACATAAAAGAGCCACCATGTAAGACATTTAAGAGCCATCATGTGAAACATTTAAGAGCCACCATGTCGAACATAAAAGAGCTACCATGTCAAACCTAAAAGAGCCACCATGTCAAACCTAAAAGAGCCACCATGTCGAACATAAAAGAGCTACAATGTCAAACCTAAAAGAGCCACCATGTCGAACATAAACGAACCTTTATGTCGTACATTAAAGAGCCACCATGTCAAACATTAAAGAGCCACCATGTCAAACATAAAAGAGCCACAATGTCAAACATAGAAGAGCCACAATGTCAGATATTAAAAAGCCACCGTATCAAACATAAAAGAGTTACCATGTAGAACAAAAAAGAGCCACCATGTCGAACATAAAAGAGCCACCATGTCAAGCATAAAAGAGCCACCATGTCAAACATTAAAGAGCCACCATGTCGAACATTAAAGAGCCACCATGTCAAGCATAAAAGAGCCACCATGTCAAACATTAAAGAGCCATGTCAAACACTAAAGAGCCAACATGTCGAACATAAAAGAGCCACCATGTCAAACATTAAAGAGCCACCATGTCAGACATTAAAGAGCCACCATGTCAAACATTAAAGAGCCACCATATCGAACACTAAAGAGCCACCATGTCAAACATATGTGACTCCATGTCGAATATATACGTGCCTCCATGTCACACATAAAAGGGCCACCATGTAAAACATATACATATGACTACATAACAAACATTAAACAGCCCACCATGTCGAACATTAAAGAGCCATCATGTCAAACATAAAAGAGCCACCATGTCAAACATTAAAGAGCCACCATGTCAGACATTAAAGAGCCACTATGTCAAACATAAAAGAGCCACCATGTCAAACATTAAAGAGCCACCATATCGAACACTAAAGAGCCACCATGTCAAACATATGTGACTCCATGTCAAATATATACGTGACTCCATGTCACACATAAAAGAGCCACCATGTAAAACATATACATATGACTACATAACAAACATTAAACAGCCACCATGTCGAACATTAAAGAGCCATCATGTCAAACATAAAAGAGCCACCATGTCATAAATTAAAGACCCACCATGTCAAACATTAAAGAGCCACCAAGTCAAACATTAAAGAGCCACCATGTCAAACATTAAAGAGCCACATGTCGAACATAAAAGAGCCACTTTGTCAAACATCTACGAGTCACCATGTCAAGCGTATACATGACTCCATTTCAGACATTAAAGTGCCACCATGTCAAACATAAAAGAGCCACCAGCTCAAACATTAAAGAGCCACCATGTCAGACACAAAACAGCTACCATGTCAAACATAAATGGGGTGCCTACTATCTTGGAGTGCTTGCTATCTGGAGATGCGTGCTATCTGGGGGTGCTTGCTATCTGGGGGGATGCTTGCTATCTTGGGGGTTCTAGCTATCTGGGGGTGCTTGCTATTAGGTGGATGCTTGCTATCTGGGGTGCCTGCTATCTTGGAGTGCTTGCTATCTGGAGATGCGTGCTATCTGGGGGTGCTTGCTATCTGGGGGTGCTTGCTATCTGGGGGTGCTTGCTATCTGGGGGTGCTTGCTATTAGGTGGATGCTTGCTATCTGGGGTGCCTGCTATCTGGGGTTCTTGCTATCTGGGGGTGCTTGCTATCTGGGGGTGCTTGCTATTAGGTGGATGCTTGCTATCTGGGGTGCCTGCTATCTGGGGTGCTTGCTATCTGGAGATGCTTGCTATCTGGGGGTGCTTGCTATTAGGTGGATGCTTGCTATCTGGGGTGCCTGCTATCTGGGGGTGCTTGCTATCTAGAGATGCTTGCTATCTGGGGGTGCTTGCTATCTGGGGGTGCTTGCTATCTGGGGGTGCTTGCTATTAGGTGGATGCTTGCTATCTGGGGGTGCTTGCTATTAGGTGGATGCTTGCTATCTGGGGGTGCTTGCTATTAGGTGGATGCTTGCTATCTGGGGGTGCTTGCTATCTGGAGATGCTTGCTATCTGGGGGTGCTTGCTATCTGGGGGTGCTTGCTATCTAAGGGTGCTTGCTATTAGGTGGATGCTTGCTATCTTGGGGTGCTTGCTATTAGGTGGATGCTTGCTATCTGGGGTGCCTGCTATCTGGGGGTGCTTGCTATCTAGAGATGCTTGCTACTTGGGGTGCTTGCTATCTGGGGGTGCTTGCTATCTGGGGGTGCTTGCTATCTAAGGGTGCTTGCTATTAGGTGGATGCTTGCTATCTTGGGGTGCTTGCTATTAGGTGGATGCTTGCTATCTGGGGTGCCTGCTATCTGGGGGTGCTTGCTATCTGGAGATGCTTGCCTTGCTATCCAAGGGTGCTTGCTATCTGGGGATGCTTGCTATCTAAGGGTGCTTGCTATTAGGTGGATGCTTGCTATCTGGGGGTGCTTGCTATCTGGGGGGTTGCTTGCTGTCCTGGGATATTTTTTTGCATTGCACTTCATTTGAGCAGTTTTTCTATTGTCTATGTGAAGGCTTTATTTGGCCGTCTTTTTGATACTTGTAGAGTGCCAGAGATTCTATCTAGATGCCCCCCATCGGGGGGCGAAGATTGCTAGTGCCACTCTAAAAATAACCAAGCCCCCACCCTCAAGAGCTCGTTAAGTCGCAACAGTCAAGGCAGACTTCCCCTTCTTGATCATCGTCTGGCGGTGATAAGCTTTGAGCACAGCTTGAGACCGGGGCCCGCTTCGCACAGCCCTGCACGCTCAAAGTTAATATTCATTTCACCGCTCGAATAGACTCAAATCGGTCAAGCAGCCACCAGCTATAACTAAGATATTTCTGACTGTAGCTTGCAATTCTCGACGTTCTGTGGCCACATGCGGCCCGCGAAGCCTCTCTATCCGGCCCTCGGGTCCTTTGAAACTGCACAATAGCAATCGGGCCCGCTCAGGGTTTGTGTCTCTTCTCTGCTATCTCCTCTATTTTCTTCTTTCTTTTCTCTCTCTCATCGCATCTCTTACCGCATCTCTCATCTCGCCTCTCTCCTCTCCTCTCTTCTGTTATCTGTTATCTCTTCTTCTTCAGTCTCCCACACTCCCTCTCCTTTCCACTCTCATCTGGTTCCGCAGAAATGATCAGGATTCTTTATCTGGCCCTTGAGGTAAGAAAGTTTGCCGACCCCCTGTCCCAGCGGGAATATTATAATGCATGCTCATAATACACTGCAACACTATTCAATGCAGTGATTCAATGCTACAGTCGGCTACAGTGGAGCAGCCGCGCAGGCGTACAAAGCCTGACCTAATTAACTGCCACGCGGGGCTTTCAAGAGGCGAAGAAGAGAGAAAGAGAATTGAATCGGAGTAGGAAAACAGATGGAAGCGGAAGGTGATGAAAACCGGCTCGCTGAGTGGATTTTGGACGGACGCTGTGTCACTTCAAGCAGAAGATATAGAGAGAATAATAAAAGTACATTATTCACAACGAATCTTTAGTACTCGTAAGTATACAAGATCCAAGGGTATATACTGTTAGCTCGTAAATATAGATTAATGTTGTATAAATATTTATCGATATTGCTGCCGTATTGCGCAATCAGACAGGAAAATAACACGATATGTAGCTTTAGACATGATCATTAACTGGGAAATCAATGTTACATTAGCAAGCACAATAATGTTAGGAAGAAGGATGACCAAATGAAACGTCGAGGCTGAGAAGGAAAGTATTGCTTATATTGGCAGTCTAAATGAGACGACTGCATAGGCTCTATATCCTGTGGTTTAATTGCAAGGAATTCTTGTTTTAGCTGTCTGTGCTATATATATCTGATCCTATTGTAGATATAGACAGACAGACAGACAGACAGACAGACAGACAGACAGACAGACAGACAGACAGACAGACAGACAGACAGACAGACAGACAGACAGACAGACAGACAGACAGATAGACAGACAGACAGACAGACAGACAGACAGACAGACAGACAGACAGACAGACAGACAGACAGACAGACAGACAGACAGACAGACAGACAGACAGACAGACAGACACCAAGACAGACAGACACCAAGACAGACAGACAGACAGACAGACAGACAGACAGACAGACAGACAGGCAGACAGGCCTCAATGCCTGGCATTAGAAGCATGCTAGCCTGGCCTCCTACATTAGGCCAAAGCCATTCCGCACAATTATCAGAATTATACCCCACAGCCGAAAAGCATCGCCCAATCTCAACTTCACTGAGCAGTTCAATTCATCATCATCATTTTGGCCAGTTTCCACCCCCCTCGGCCCCGTTTTATGCGCCGGCTATCCACACGAGCAGCGATTTATTCTTTGTTTAGCCAGCACGGGGAACTCATAATATAATTGTGTGCAGTTGGTCTGTACCGTTGGCCTCCTAGGAGAGCCGCGATTTTCGATCAGCCCCCGCAATTATGAGCCTACTCCCAGGCATTAGACAATGTGCGAGTAAGCGGAACTAACGCTGCTGTTATACGGTCCATTAATAGTGATGAGAGCCTTATAGCTAACACAGTGCTTCCGTGATCCGACCTTTACCTACTCTCTCCCTCCCATCACACTGTCGCTTAGCGTTCCTCATTTGACCGCTCACCTTCCACGTCCCACCGTGTCTCACCTATTATCCCTCCATATTGTCCTCTCATCTCTCAGTTTCTGAAATTTTATCTCTACCCCCATCTCTCAACCCCATCTCTCCCTGCATCCCTCAACCTCTTCTCTCTCTCCATATCTCAACCCCCTCTCTCCCTGCATCCCTCAACCTCTTCTCTCTCTCCATATCTCAACCCCCTCCCCTCTCTCCCTGCATCCCTCAACCTCTTCTCTCTCTCCATATCTCAACCCCCTCTCTCCCTGCATCCCTCAACCCTCTCTCTCCCTGCATCCCTCAACCCCCTCTCTCCCTGCATCCCTCAACCCCCTCTCTCCCTGCATCCCTCAACCCCCTCTCTCCCTGCATCTCTCAACCCCTTCTCTCCCTGCATCCCTCAACCCCCTCTCTCCCTGCATCCCTCAACCCCTTCTCTCCCTGCATCCCTCAACCCCCTCTCTCCCTGCATCCCTCAACCCCTTCTCTCCCTGCATCCCTCAACCCCGTCTCTCCCTGCATCCCTCAACCCCTTCTCTCCCTGCACCCCTCAACCCCCTCTCTCCCTGCATCCCTCAACCCCTTCTCTCCCTGCACCCCTCAACCCCCTCTCTCCCTGCATCCCTCAACCCCTTCTCTCCCTGCATCCCTCAACCCCCTCTCTCCCTGCATCCCTCAACCCCCTCTCTCCCTGCATCCCTCAACCCCTTCTCTCCCTGCATCCCTCAACCTCTTCTCTCCCTCCATATCACAACCCCCTCTCTCCCTCCATCTCTCAACCCTTCTTTCCCTCCATCTCTCACCCCTCTCAAAACTCTCAAATCCCTCAAACACGGTATCTCTTGCCCTGTATTTCCTACACTTCCTTCCCGCCCGCTCGCAGTCTGGGTACTCACAGCATCACGGTGCACAGAACGGTGAGCGAGGTTCCATAACAGTTCCGCCTGCACCTGGCTCCCTTTCGCTCCATATGGTGCAGCCGGCCGCCGCACTTGCCGCAGCAGCAGCGGCAGCAGAAGACGCAGCAGCCGGCCAACGGAACAATGATTATAAATAATAGTCCGAGACAGGTAAGAATAGCGTAACCAAGCATGCTCATTGTGTGGCGGTGAGTTGTCTGAAAAATTCGATTTATTGCGTTTACAATTGGCAATATTCATTTTAATACTGACTTTTGCCGTCTTTACCTGTCTTCTTGAAGCAGAAAATTATTCTCTTAATTCTTATTCCTTTTTCTTGCCTTCCCTTCCCTTTTCTTCCCACTCTCCCTCTCTCCCCTACCACTCTCCCTCTCTCCCCTACCACTCTCCCTCTCTCCCCTACCACTCTCCCTCTCTCCCCTACCACTCTCTCTCTCTCCCCTACCACTCTCCCTCTCTTCCCTATCACTCTCCCTCTCTCCCCTACCACTCTCTCTCTCTCCCCTACCACTCTCCCTCTCTTCCCTATCACTCTCCCTCTCTCCCCTACCACTCTCCCTCTCTTCCCTACCACTCTCCCTCTCTTCCCTACCACTCTCCCTCTCTTCCCTATCACTCTCTCTCTCTCCCCTACCACTCTCTCTCTCTCCCCTACCACTCTCCCTCTCTTCCCTACCACTCTCCCTCTCTTCCCTACCACTCTCTCTCTCTCCCCTACCACTCTCCCTCTCTTCCCTATCACTCTCCCTCTCTCCCCTACCACTCTTCCTCTCTCCCCTACCACTCTCCCTCTCTCCCCTACCACTCTCCCTCTCTCCCCTACCACTCTCTCTCTCTCTCCCCTACCACTCTCCCTCTCTCCCCTACCACTCTCCCTCTCTTCCCTACCACTCTCCCTCTCTCCCCTACCACTCTCTCTCTCCACTACCACTCTCCCTCTCTCCACTACCACTCTCCCTCTCTCCCCTACCACTCTCTCTCTCTCCCCTACCACTCTCCCTCTCTCCCCTACCACTCTCCCTCTCTTCCCTACCACTCTCCCTCTCTTCCCTACCACTCTCTCTCTCTCCCCTACCACTCTCCCTCTCTTCCCTATCACTCTCCCTCTCTCCCCTACCACTCTTCCTCTCTCCCCTACCACTCTCCCTCTCTTCCCTACCACTCTCCCTCTCTCCCCTACCACTCTCCCTCTCTCCCCTACCACTCTCCCTCTCTCCCCTACCACTCTCCCTCTCTCCCCTACCACTCTCTCTCTCTCCACTACCACTCTCCCTCTCTCCCCTACCACTCTCCCTCTCTCCCCTACCACTCTCTCTCTCCCCTACCACTCTCTCTCTCTCCCCTACCACTCTCTCTCTCCCCTACCACTCTCCCTCTCTTCCCTACCACTCTCCCTCTCTTCCCTACCACTCTCCCTCTCTCCCCTACCACTCTCCCTCTCTCCCCTACCACTCTCCCTCTCTCCCCTACCACTCTCCCTCTCTCCCCTACCACTCTCTCTCTCTCCCCTACCACTCTCCCTCTCTTCCCTACCACTCTCCCTCTCTTCCCTACCACTCTCCCTCTCTTCCCTATCACTCTCCCTCTCTCCCCTACCACTCTCCCTCTCTTCCCTACCACTCTCCCTCTCTTCCCTACCACTCTCCCTCTCTTCCCTACCACTCTCCCTCTCTTCCCTACCACTCTTCCTCTCTCCCCTACCACTCTCCCTCTCTTCCCTACCACTCTCTCTCTCTCCCCTACCACTCTCCCTCTCTTCCCTATCACTCTCTCTCTCCCCTACCACTCTCCCTCTCTCCCCTACCACTCTCCCTCTCTCCCCTACCACTCTCTCTCTCTCCCCTACCACTCTCCCTCTCTTCCCTATCACTCTCCCTCTCTCCCCTACCACTCTCTCTCTCTCCCCTACCACTCTCCCTCTCTTCCCTATCACTCTCCCTCTCTCCCCTACCACTCTCCCTCTCTTCCCTACCACTCTCCCTCTCTTCCCTACCACTCTCCCTCTCTTCCCTACCACTCTCCCTCTCTCCCCTACTGCTCTCCTTCTCTCCCCTAATATTTATAATCATTCGATCAAACACTAATTTTCGGGTATTATTTTACCCTGGGGCGGGTGCCGCACTACTCGCTACGTAGTATACTCTTACTTGCGAACTGCACTCCGGGCGTCGGGAGTATTGGGCAAACAGAAAGCTACAAACTGCAGGCGCTGGTGATTAATCAGGTTAGCTAATTCTTTTGCACTGGACAAACACAGCTGGGACGGCAGACACAATGCAGATTATCGCTTATTCTATTCCTAAATCAATGCAGCCATGCCTAAATGATATGGAAGCTTGCGTCTAACAGATATTTCTGTGCTAATAAACAGAGAACGCCATCTTACCGTTTGCCAATCTGAGTAGTACTCTGCTATAACGCTGTGATCTGAAAAGTAGAAGGTAAAAAATGGCGATATATGCAGATGGTAGATATGCAGATGCAAACAGACAGATAGATAGATAGATAGATAGATAGATAGATAGATAGATGGATAGATGGATAGATAGATAGATAGATAGATAGATAGATAGATAGATAGATACACAGATAAACAGATAGTAGACTCACTAGTAAACACCCGAATGCCATCCTCCAGTAGACCAATGGACTTATCAACGGGCTGGATGAAGTCTAAAAACTGCTCAGTGAGCTGGTAGAACGGCTCTACAGACTTTTTCAATGGAGCAGCTGAATCTTCTTTTGATGGCATCGGCTTGGCGCACAAACTGTTGCTAGGCAAATAAAGCAGAATGCCCAATAGACAGGGCAGCCATGAGGCAGTAGGCAAAATTGCCTTCTGTTTGCTTGGCATTTAATTTCTGCAATCAGATGATTATTAAGCAGGTCTAGCAGTGGTGCAAAATGTGTATTTTATTTATGTTTAAGTTCCTAGAAATATTTTAATTACTTGTCCTGAAATTGAAATGCCATTTGTGCAGCTACTCATATTAGAATATTAAATTGAGATTAAATTCGGATAAGTAGAAACTGTACATTTATATATAATTTTTTTGAGTTTTGAAATGAAGTACATTAGATACAAATGGGTGTTTTGCATTAGTATAGCTGTAGCCTATAGGAATAGAATGCCATGGCAGCTATGATAAATTTTGGTAAGGGGCCATAGCCTAAATAGTCTAACATAGCACTCTTATATGCTAATAGCCTAGGCTTAATTCCAAATGTAGTCACATTAATTCAAGGCAATTAATGCCTTTGAAGGCCAACCCCTAGGCATAGTGAGGTGTATATGCCTCAGTTGGATTCATGACTTTAATGTTAGTGGTTTGATAATAGCAAGGCAATTTGCCAAAAGTTTTGTAATATGTATCTATTGTAAAATAAACAAATATACTAATAAACAAATAATGTTACAATGTTAAAATTTATTACAATAAAATACAGAACATTAAAATGAGGGTCTTGTTTCCCATTCATGTCCCATACAATGAGCACTTGCATAATTTACTAAGAATGTCCTAAAGGTTATTAAAAAATTATAAATATTTTTATTTTAAACTGAATTAATTATGTCTAAAAATGATGTTCAATTTTATTTTTTTTTGCCATTTTTTTTCACCATTTTATTTTAATAGTACGAAAGTTAACCAATGACTTTCTAGAGTATACAATTTTTCTTCATTTTATGTATACACGTTTATTTAGTAGTGCATGCCAAAAAATTCTTGCACTCTGTGTGCAACAGTTTTGGTAATGACATTTTTTTTAAACTGAATGTCTCACAATAATAGCAAAATGTACATAGTAATCTTTTTGTATATCTGCAATAAGGAAAACAATTTTTTGTGTGATGCAATACAATTTTAAGGCATTTATTTTGTTTAAGTGTTTCTTTTTTGTTTTTTTTAAAGTGCATCTTGCATTAATTATTAATGCAAGTTTAAGTATCCCTTGCTTACCTAGTTTATTATGGATAGTTTCTTTTTTGCTTTTTAAATCCCTTGTTAAAATCATCCCTCAATTTACTTTTGTCTTTTTCCTACAAATATAAATCAACAATTTCTGTTCTCCATTTTTTATTCCTAGTTTAAAAATTGCATAATTTTTTTGCTACTTTTACTTTACTCAACTGTACTTTACTACATTGTATTAAGCTTAGTTTTTGGTATTTTCTATAAAAATGGAATGGAAAATTGTATTTTAGGGTAGAATTTTAGGATGCTTATTTTGTAAAGTCAGGATGCAATTTTAAGGCTGATGTGCATAGGCTGCATAGCCTGCCATAGGAAAATCCCAAAATTTAAGACTGGAATTTTAATTTTCTTTTACATTATAATTAGCAATTGGCAAACCAAAAAGTGTTAGGCCTATAACTATAATAGGTGGCATAGCTTAGCTATAGTAAGTAAAAAAATTGTTAAAGTCTTGGCTGTCGCCAAGTCAACCTGTCGCCGAATTAATTGGTTCCCTAATCATGTATTGACATAATAAATAGCTAAGAAGTTTTGCGTAAAAAAATTATTTTATTTTACATTGTCATTGGTGTTAAATTGATAAAACATGAATTTTCATTCCAGCATACACCTGCCATGATCCAGACTATGGCTTAGGTATTTTGATATAACAAATCAATAACAAAAACAATAGGCCTAACTGTTTATGTTCAAATGAAAAATTAATTTAACAAACAAGAGGAAAATTGCCTATCTATATTATATAACAAGATTGTTAGTTTTAAGGCCTATTGTACTAGGGCCTAATTAATTTATATAAAAGAAACCAACTGCAACATTGCCAAATGTCAAAGGATACCAATAGCAACTACAAATATCATATGCTAGTGAAAAGAACTGTTTTAATATTATATCTGTAGACACTACAAATATAAATATATATAATTTCAAATATACAAGTTTTGCTCATTATTAGGGGCCTATATTAATTACAGGAAACAGGACCCACATTATACTTTATAGCAAAACATTTAATAAAATGCATATGATTATTTTTTCATTTTGCTTGCATATATATAAAATATAATAATAAGTCTGATAAGATAAGATTGTTCTAATAATATTTCTATTAATGTACTAAAAGACTTTAGCTAAAGCCAATTGCTTCACTTGTGTAGTTGTACATTATACAAGTTAGGTTTAGGCCTAATTTCCTCTAAATTTTAATCTTAAGATCCTACTGGAAACATATACATAAGGGTTTATATTTGTAGTAGGGTTCAATGGATATATTTTTATATTCATACTTCATCTATTTTAGAGAAAAAAGAATAAATAATAAACTGATATCATCATTGATCATGCGCCTAAAAATTAGAACACTTACACTTAACAATTCTACATAATGATTCCGATCCTACAAAAATATGTTACAACATTTTAATTAAAGTGTTTTTTAGAAATTTTCTACAATACCGTGAACTAAGTTAAACAAAGAACTTTAAATTAATATGACATAAATCAATATTAAAACATTTTTACCTTAAATGCTCTTTATTAACTGTTTTCAATGAAATTATGCACTTGTTAGGAATTTATTCGAAAAGTTTCTATGATCAGAATTTTTGGATAAAGGCGTGATTTATATAGCACAGACAAAAAGATATCTAGCTAGTCTTTGCGCGGACGCAAGTCATGGAGGACTGGGGGTTGAGCCTGATGGCCTGCAACTCATTCAGAAACGTATTATTTAGCGTCACAGTTCGGCCTTGGCACCCGTGTTGACAGATACGCCGCTTTATAAAGCCAAATTGAACATGATCGCTGACCGCCTTTAAGGCTGTTGTGAACAAGTTCTGTGTTCAAAGATCATGTTCGCAAGGCCTACTAAAGCGAACTAATATATTCAATCGGCTGGTAAAATTGCCGTCGATTTAAAATGAGCTAGGGGCCTAGACTATTATAGTTTTAGGCTAGGGTAAGGTTAAGTACAAGAGTCGTTACAGTTTAATACTAAGCCATTTCATTATTGTTAAGCATTAGCAAGTAGTTAATCTTTACTAGGCTTAGACACAACTGGACTAATTGACTAGGCCCTAATAGGCCTAGTTCAAAAAGCTACATTTGATATCAAGCAACTATTTCATTGTTGGAATTTAATTGTACTGTAGTATAGGCCAATTCACATTTTCTGGTCTACTTTAAAATAACAGGTATATTATCTTTAGTTAGAAGGCTAGGATAGGCTAATAATGACTAGATATGAGTTGATAAGATAAGTTCTTTCTAATCTATATCTGGGCTTCTTGGTTGAAATTTTAGAGCCTAGCACCAGGCCTATATATAGCATATGCTAGGCTTATCTATGGCTAGTATAGGTTTTTATTGTAGCCATCAGCCATGTAAAGGTAGGGCTAGGTCTAATCAAGTGTTATATATTATATGGACATATAGCTCATATACATGATATAGCTAGGTAGCTACTTTGTCTTTAGGCTATAAAAAAGTTTTTGTTATTAATATTAGGCCTAGTACTAGTAAATTATTTGTAAAGCCTATATTAAACATAAACATTTCTAGTTCTAATTCTAGTATAGAGCCTACTATACTATGAACATTTAACAAATATATTTTGTTAGTATAGGCCTAGCCTATTACTTTGTTGTTATAAGTTAAAAAAGTAAATAAAAAAGTTTTGCCTATACTATAGCTTAACAAGGCTTAGCTAGGCTATTATTCTTTTTAAACAACCTTTATGACTATCTTACCTAGTTAGACTAGGCTAGTCTACCTGACTTAGTCTATCTAATCTAGTTTATTCTAGCTAGGCTTCTTTATTCTAAGCTATTTTTCTTTGGCTAGCCTTTATAATTATCTTTCAAGGAAATATCTAGAGAAATTTGAAAAGGGCAAACTATACAAAGCAACTATAACCTAAAATTAGAAAATAGACCTTGGCCAAAATATATGACCCAGAGTTTTTAATCCATAGTTAAGGGAGATATCATGGCTATGGCCCCTTGGGACCTTTGGATCTATCCTTGCTATCTCTTCTAGGTAGCCTTTCTAGGCACTCCCCTCTAGACTATCTAGGCCATCTATTCTAGGCTATTCTTCTTAGGTAGTCCTTCTAGGCTGTCTTTCCTAGGTAGCCCTCCTAGACAGTTCCTCTAGGCTATCTCTCCTACTTTACCTTTCCCAGACAGCCCTATTAGGCTACCCCTCTATGGCTACCCTTCCTATTCAACCCCTCAGGCTTCCTCTTATTCTACCTCTCCCATTCTACCCCTCCCAGACTACCCTTCCCATTCTACCCCTCCCATTCTACCCCTCCCATTATACCCCTCCCAGGCTACCTTTCCTAGGCTACCCTTCCCAGACTACCCTTCCCAGGCTACCCTTCCCAGGCTACCCTTCCCAGGCTACCCTTCCCAGGCTACCCTTCCCAGGCTACCCTTCCCAGGCTACCCTTCCCAGGCTACCCTTCCCAGGCTACCCTTCCCAGGCTACCTCTCCCATGCTACCCTTCCCAGGCAGCCCTCCCATTCTACCCCTCCTAGGCTACCCTTCCCAGGCTACCCTTCCCAGGCTACCTCCCATTCTACCCTTCCCAGGCTACCTCTCCCATTCTACCCTTCCCAGGCTACCCTCCCATTCTACCCCTCCCAGGCTACCATTCCCAGGCTACCCCTCCCAGGCTACCCTTCCCAGGCTACCCTTCCTAGGCTAGCCCTCCCAGGATAACCATCCGAGGATACCCTTCCCAGTGAGCTCTCAGCTCTCCCAAGCTACCCCGTCCAGTTTACCCCTCCCACTATACCCATCCCAAGCTACTTTCCTATGCAACCCTCCCAGGCTACCCCTGCTACTCTACCCCTCTCAGGCTACCCCTTCCATCACAACCTCTTCCAGGCTCTCTCCCAGGCTACCCTTCCTACTCAAACCATCAGGCTCCTCTTTCCTACTCTTCCCCTCCTACTCTTCCCCTTCTACTCTACACCTCCCAGGCGAACCTTCCCAGGCAGCCCTCCCAGCCTACCCCTCCCAGACAGCCCTCCCAGCCTACCCACCCCTCCCAGGCAGCCCTCCCAGCGTACCCCTCCCAGCTTACCCCTCCCAAGCAGCCCTCCCTGCCTACCCCTCCCAGGCAGCCCTCCCAGCGTACCCCTCCCAGCCTACTCCTCCCAGGCAGCCCTCCCTGCCTACCCCTCCCAGGCAGCGCTCCGAGACTACCCACCCCTCCCAGGCAGCCCTCCCAGCCTACCCCTCCCAGGCAGCCCTCCCAGCCTACCCCTCCCAGCCTACCCCTCCCAGCCTACCCCTCCCAGGCAGCCCTCCCAGCCTACCCCTCCCAGCCTACCCCTCCCAGGCAGCCCTCCCAGCCTACCCCTTCCAGCCTACCCCTCCCAGGCAGCCCTCCCAGCCTACCCCTCCCAGCCTACCCCTCCCAGCCTACCCCTCCCAGCCTACCCCTCCCAGCCTACCCCTCCCAGCCTACCCCTCCTAGGCAGCCCTCCCTGCCTACCCCTCCCAGGCAGCGCTCCGAGACTACCCCTCCTACTCTACCCCTCCCAGGCAGCCCTTCCAGGCTACTCCTCCCAGGCTACCCCTTCCATGGCAACCACTTCCAGGCTATCTCCCACTGTGCCCCCGTGTACTGTCACCATTTATGTTCGAAACTGAGAAGATTGTTTCGTTTTGGTATTATTTAAAAAGATAATGCATCATTATTTACTTCAGACGCCTCACTCTCATTATTTCAGGTGCGTACATGCGAGTCAGCTAACGCTGACGCCGCACTTAGTATTCGGCTTTCCAACGGGGAACTGTGCGTTTATGAAAGCTATTTGGGATTTGGGATGCCAGAAAAGAAATACTATTTTGCAAGGATCCGATGAATGCTGCCGCTTCGGCTGCAGTGACCACCGGCTCAAGCGGAGGACGATCGCAGGACTGTTTGCTGCCTGCCACTTCGGCTGCAGTGACCACCGGCTCAAGCGGAGGACGATCGCAGGACTGTTTGCTGCCTGCCGCTTGCTGCAGTGACCACCGGCTCAAGCGGAGGACGATCGCAGGACTGTTTGCTGCCTGCCACTTCGGCTGCAGTGACCACCGGCTCAAGCGGAGGACGATCGCAGGACTGTTTGCTGCCTGCCGCTTGCTGCAGTGACCACCGGCTCAAGCGGAGGACGATCGCAGGACTGTTTGCTGCCTGCCGCTTGCTGCAGTGACCACCGGCTCAAGCGGAGGACGATCGCAGGACTGTTTGCTGCCTGCCACTTCGGCTGCAGTGACCACCGGCTCAAGCGGAGGACGATCGCAGGACTGTTTGCTGCCTGCCGCTTGCTGCAGTGACCACCGGCTCAAGCGGAGGACGATCGCAGGACTGTTTGCTGCCTGCCGCTTGCTGCAGTGACCACCGGCTCAAGCGGAGGACGATCGCAGGACTGTTTGCTGCCTGCCGCTTGCTGCAGTGACCACCGGCTCAAGCGGAGGACGATCGCAGGACTGTTTGCTGCCTGCCACTTCGGCTGCAGTGACCACCGGCTCAAGCGGAGGACGATCGCAGGACTGTTTGCTGCCTGCCGCTTCGGCTGCAGTGACCACCGGCTCAAGCGGAGGACGATCGCAGGACTGTTTGCTGCCTGCCGCTTGCTGCAGTGACCACCGGCTCAAGCGGAGGACGATCGCTGCTCCGCGTGCTATCATCTACGAGTGTTGCGAGTGCTAAGGGCGAACGAAGGACTAATGAAGGAGCATATTATCCGATTTCCTTCAGAGGCGATCCTTGCCAGTTATTTATCTTCGCGTGGAATTAGCAGTGAGTAAAAAATATGAGTATTATGTGCTGCCGCTTATACACTCTACAATATCATCAGCAGAATACGTTAAATGAGGTCGTTTGAAACAAAAAGAGTATGTAGATGGTAAGATGGCATGTATTTAGCTTCTTCCTAGTAAAATCAGTGAATTGTTTTGGTCGCGTACATAACCTATTCAGCTTCTCCGCTCATAGTCACTCCAGCATTAAGTGCTAACAATGCAGATTAGCTATGAACTGTATTGGAATGCTTTGCATCATGCATTTGCATTTTAAATAAAAGGAATTTTTCTCTCATTCTTGGCAGGTGTGGAGATGAGACAAAGCAATGTGCATTACGCTGCTGCCGATGCACAGAACGCAGAGTGCACGCAGGATCCTCGTAGAAGGATCTCAGAAAGAAGACGACAGTGACGACTACGACATGTATGACTATTCAGCCACATTGGACAGAAATTAGCTGTTAGCCGTTTAAATATGTTTGGTCACACTTCTCTGTGACTGTGGCATGTAGAACATTTAATCCGTGACCTCTTTGCAATATTGCACTACCATCAAACCGTGACCCTCTTTCTCTCGCTCTGTACTGCTGTAACCAGTTTTTTGTCCCCCCTGTCGAGTTTTGCTAATCAAACTGTGAGAGAACTATGCAGCGCGTTTTTTCGCCAAACCTGGTATTATAAACATGTGACTCTAAAATAAAACAGGCTGCACTGCTTTTACCTATGCTTTTTACGATAATTCACTCTGTCCTGTTCTGAAACATTCCTGTTTTATCGAATTCTCTTTTGATGACACAAATATGGTCACACGACGGTCACAAAGAATAGTGGGAGGTAGAGCCATAGGGCGAGAGGTATAAAGTATATGATTTTACATTACAGTAGTCTCAATAGTTTGTCTACCCCTCTTGGCCTCCCTTTCTCCTCGCCCTCTGTCTCTGCAGCACCTGTTGGTTAAACATGAGAGGAAAGCTCGGCGAGAAAAGCCTCTGTGTAAAAGTCTCGTACCTGACATCCTGTCACTTTTAAATAGCCTTATGACTTTCCTGGTACATGGACATTTACATATGTAAGTTGTTTCCATTCGATCAAGGCAAATGATCTATAATTAGTATAGGTATACTAGTAATAGTAAATTCAGTTAGTCTTATCATGCACGAGCAATGGCGGATCTAGAATCTGCCATAGCATAGGGAGGCCAAACATGAGTATGAGGGGTACCAATTATGAGGGGGCGCAAAAATCTGTACTGCTGAAAATAACGAATGGGAAACACGGATTGCATGTTATCAATTTCTTAAATACGTATTTGAACTGAGAAGCACAATACCGGGGAGAAGTGTTTAGCCTTCTCTCTGCTTGGCAAGTGCACATGCACTATATACATGCAAGTTATTGTGCAGATTTGAGAGTTGTGTACAGTAGTAGAGGGTTACTTGACTTAGCTGCAGGGGTTCCAGGCATCCGGACGCAGCGAGGAGGCGTTATTTGTGGATCTATGAGAATTTTGAGAATTTCGTGATTGCCTGTTTACCTTAAGAAAGAAATTATAAAAAGGAAAGCTATTAGCAGAGACGCGATTTTCTTTTGATAAATTCGACACAGGCAGGCAGCCAGGCAGGCAGACAGACAGGTAGGAAGGTAGGTAGGAAGGTAAACAGGCAATCACGAGAAATTTCTTGCGGGAAAATCTTTCTGCTGGAAAAAGTCTGCGGGGAAAATTCGTGCGGGAAGATCTCGTGCGGTAAAGCTCCTGCGGGGAAAGCTCGGCGGGAAAAATTCCTGCGGGAAAATCTCATGCGGTAAAGCTCCTGCGGGGAAAGCTCGGCGGGAAAAATTCCTGCGGGAAAATCTCGTGCGGTAAAGCTCCTGCGGGGAAAGCTCGGCGGGAAAAATTCCTGCGGGAAATTCTCGTGCGGTAAAGCTCCTGCGGGGAAAGCTCGGCGGGAAAAATTCCTGCGGGAAATTCTCGTGCGGTAAAGCTCCTGCGGGGAAAGCTCCTGCGGCAAATTTTCGTTGCGGGAAAAACTCGCTGCGGGAAAATCTCGTGCGGGAAAGCTCCTGCGGGGAAAGCTCGGCGGGAAAAATTCCTGCGGGAAATTCTCGTGCTCCCGTTAATTGCCTCTTCAACTTCACGACTACAACTTCAAGCTTCGCCATCCGCATGTTGTCAGCATGATGTCACCGATGAATTGAGGAGAATGTCAGTTTTGACGAGCTACATGTAAGTTTATCCACGTTGCTCGATTTTCTACCGAGGAAAAGCCTTTATTTATTACAGTGACTACGTTCACACAAATAAAATTTGTCAGACCGGTCGAATCATTGAAACAAATTTGCCTGGTCAAACTTCCACTGCTTGTAGAGAATTCACTACTATAGAGAGTTCTTTGCCGCTGCTTCTGTCATGCCCATTCTCTTGATTCTGGGCAGCGTTGCGCTAACACTTCCGTGCTTGCGTTTGAGAAGATCCTTGAAAAAATTTTCCATGTTCAACTGGACCCATGCAGATCTGCTGTGCAAGTGTCTCGAAGGCTGGCCAACTTCATCTACATGTATAAAGGCATGGTGAGATTCCCGAGACGTCCAGGCAATCAACCCCCGTTTGCTCTCACCGACTTCGCAAACTGAAGCCGTAGCTGAATGCTTCTTTTAAACACCTGGCCTGTATAGATGCTAACTTTGTTATAGCCATCTATATGTTTGCCTTTTACAGTTTATACGGAGTTTTCCGATACTAGCATATATCTTACTGTCGTATGGCTCGGAAAGAAGTGCATTTTGGCGTAACTCCAGTAGTGGAATATAAAGGAAACTCCAGCATTAGAGCCTTGCAGACTCCAATACTAGATTGATGGTCGATTTTAGCGTGCAGTTTAGTGCGACACTGCTCAGCGGCTTGCGTAGTTTTGATTAGTTGCAAGTTGCAGGACAGCCGGTTTACTTGCAGAATCTTTACTGACAGCAGGTTGATAAGGTGCAAATTTGACAAGTGCACCTAGGCCGGCGGGGAGGATACAAAATTTTGGCATTTTGCAGAGTGGCTTTTGCGCCTATGCGCCCAACATTTCCTGATAGATTTCGGCTCCCTGAGTCGATTGGCGCCGGTCCCAGAGCGCCAGAAGGTCATCCAGTAGAGTTATCTGCACTTTTCCAGTGCCAAAACCGAAACTCCAGTACTGGACGTTTATATCAGCTCCAGTACTCGCTCCAACGCTGGAGTTTTCTTATGCTCCAATCCACTCCACGGCTGCGTGTGGATCCACTTGCAATCAGTAAATTACAGTGGCAAAAGTAGAGATAAGTTTTGTTGTTAAATATTAAGCGTGCAAAGGTACATGTATTATTAACTACTGATGTAACCACGCTCTGGTCGCGGGATAGGGCAGGGAAACTTTTTCGAAGGGTCCCGCTCATCGCCGTGCACCCCCTGCGCAGAGCCGTCGAGACTGGGCTAAGGTCTTCGACCAGGCCTGCAGACTACCGCTCTGCTGCACCTCCTGCTGCCTTGGCTCTGTCTCCCCTGCCGCCACACTTGCCTTTCCGGAGCTCCCTACCCCTCTCTGTACCTCCCCTTCTACCCTATCTCCTCTACGCTTCCCTCTATTCTTCGTGTAATTTTCCTGCCCCCTCTCTTTTTGTCTCTTTCTGCACTATTTTCCTGCGCTGTCCCCCTTTCCCTGCGTCTACTTACAGTATTTTGTGTGCTCACCGCCCCCATCCCTTCTCAAAATCCCAAACGGTGACGCAGGTCGTGTGACCCCTCCTTCCCCTCGATGACTCATCGACGACTTATTCCCCTCTCTTGCGCAACCTTTTCTCATGCTATTGTTCTCCTCCCCAAATTTCTCATGCGACACCCACCCCACCTCCGCTTCTATTGTTCTCGTTTTTGATTCTTTTTTCTCTTTATCCCCACCAATTATCACATTTTCTCCGATTTTCTCTTTCTATTGTTCTCATTTTCGCACCTAATTATCACCTTTTCTCCAATGTTTGCTTTTCTATTGTTCTCGGTTCTCCCCAATTATGCCCGATTTCCAATTCCTTTGTTCTCGACCCCCGCCCCATTGTTCTCAATGTTTGCTTGCGCAACACTTTCGCGGCCTCCCGCTGCGCCAATTATCCCCCACCCCGCCTCCGGATTGCACAATTCTCCCATTTCTCATGATGCTATGCCGTTCTCATGCTTCTCATCATGACTCATTCTGACGTCATTCTGCCGGCAGCCAATCAAAGAGAGGGAGTCATGGTAACGACCTTGGAGCGGCGGCTGGGAAGGCTATAAAAGGAAGCGATTTTGGCATGAGAATCCTCAACCTTCGGGCTCCTCGTCTTTCTTTAGACTTGCTGTTAGCCGTAGCTCTGACCTATTCGTCTATAGGGCGAATCCCTGCCGGCCCGCTGTCTGATACCGCCAAGTCACCTTAGCTCCCAAAGTGAGCTCGCCTATCGGCCAGCGGTCTGATACCGCCCAGCAACATCAGCATCGCCTGATCTACATCAGCGCCTCGTCGCTTCAGCGCATCGCCGCTTCACTGTCTGCCTGACTGCAGCCTACAGCCGTCCTCGGTCACTCCATCGCTCTCTCTCTCTCTGTGCAGCTGCCGGTAAGTTTCTATTACTAGTTTGTGCTCTAATTGCCTTTGCTTATCCGAGGTTTGCCTATTTTCCATTGCTTGATTAGAGAGCTGAGCCAATTGTGATACCGTATCTTTTGCTGTACTTTTTACTCAATAGTGAAGCCGTTTAATTGCCTGATTATTTGCCTAAGGGCCTAATTATTAACTATTAACTAACCTCATCATTATTCACTCTTTCACCATCATTTCACACATGGCTTGCTAAGCCTTTCCCCGGGGTGGCGAAGCATAAGGAAGTTTGGTTAAGTGGCCTCTCCCCGTGCAAAGCCCGCCTGTGAGTGCGTGCTGCGGGTCCGTGTGTGCATGCAGTAGAGGGAATTAGTGGCAGTATAGGAAGGTTGCAACCCCATGCTGACGCGTCCCTTCGCCCTGAGCAATCTAAACCATAGACAGTACATGTTCGCCTCATACTACTCTTAGTAATCAAGGTCGTAAGTCAGCCTCGCTCACAGCCACAAAGGATCCCCTGCTGAGAAATCCTCCAGATTGAGCCCAGAGTTCCCGATCATGCCCCAAGCAGAGTCCCTGTACTCGGCTGCATGTGTCTCCTCTGTTAGCCTAAATCTCCTGGTAACCATCCCAGGCGGGGCTCTAGCCTCGAGAGGTCTGGTAGTAAGATCCAGGTGCGCCAGGTCACATAGAGTGGTGGCAGCCACTCGGTCATACTATGACCGAGTGACCAACTATTGCACCTTGGCTACAGGTGGGGTCCATGTGGGTCCTTGGCCCTCTGGTCACGAAGCGCTACCAAAGCTATCAATCATGTGGGCGGGACAGTCTGGTGCTGGAGGTCCGTCAGGTCATTGCCCGGTCATAGGCAGCCCCCCTCTAGTCATGCGTTCGTCCCTCAACGGAGCGGACAGGCGACAAGGGCGGTTACATCACAACCTAATGGCAGCACACTGGGACTCAATTACAGTGTTTTTCAGAGCGAGGTGCTTGCCATCAGCTTCTGTGTGGCAGAGCTGCGTCGAAGGCAGTTTAGCTTGCAGTCAGAAATTTATTTTTGATAAATGATAGCCAAGCAGCCATTCTGGCCGTCTGCTGCAGCACCACCAACTCCAGATCTGTCCCTGGACTGCAACGCCCGGCTCCATGGGCTTGCGCTGGGCAACCAGGTGGAGCTCAAGCGGATCCCGGCCCACGATGTTATGGTTTCCATCCCGGCAAGGCTGGCTCCGCCGGCGCGCTTCTGGACCGGGCCCAGCTGGGGCCCCCACCCCTGCGCTTCGGTGATGCCCTCTGCAGCTAAGTCAAACATACTCGTGTGCATACTGGCACTAATTCATGATTGAGCATACATGTACATGTAGGTGAAATACTTGCGTCAGTGTCAATACGCTCTTGTGCTAATCTCCATTCTAGCCGTGCTTGCTTTTGCTAGTGCGCGCTTGTTCATGCAACCCAACTTTAATGATATTTTTAAACCTAGCTTACTTGAGGTAGCAAATAAGCCAGACTATGTGGATAGTTTTCCATTAGCTCAGGAAAGTTTAACATTTTGAGCAGAATAAGAGAATTTTCAGGCCGCCGCGATCCAAACTTCAAACTCTGCGACTTGCGATCTGGTCAATTCTTTTGCGCGAGCGAAATTTCTCAAATAAGTGTAACGTGAAGTGAAAAATACTTGGGCGACTTCGGACACTTCCAAATATGCGCGAAAATGCGTGGCGCAACAGCCAAATTACCGGGGTGACATCGATCGAGCAAAATGCTTTTTTATTTGTTATTCGGACAAAAAATAATTACAGCTCTCAATAAACGCAAAGGTAATGTGCCGCTTGGATAGAATAAATTTTTGCAGCTACGCAAAAACAATCGAAGTAATGCGCGCAACATAGAGCTGCCCGAAGAAACTTCAGCTACACAGCAACTACAAACCGGTGGTACAGGACTGCGCATCGCCAGGGTGTGAGTCACACAAACACGCATCACTTCAGACAATCGTTAAGGTCATAACCATAGTTTATTAAATAACCCTCACTATGCCACTGTTCGTTAAGGTCCTCGCGGAACCGGATGACAGCACGCGAGCAGCGATCGTCCTCCGCTTGAGCCGGTGGTCACTGCAGCCGAAGTGGCAGGCAGCAAACAGTCCTGCGATCGTCCTCCGCTTGAGCCGGTGGTCACTGCAGCCGAAGCGGCAGCATTCATCGGATCCTTGCAAAATAGTATTTCTTTTCTGGCATCCCAAATCCCAAATAGCTTTCATAAACGCACAGTTCCCCGTTGGAAAGCCGAATACTAAGTGCGGCGTCAGCGTTAGCTGACTCGCATGTACGCACCATAAATAATGAGAGTGAGGCGTCTGAAGTAAATAATGATGCATTATCTTTTTAAATAATACCAAAACGAAACAATCTTCTCAGTTTCGAACATAAATGGTGACAGTACACGGGGGCACAGTGGGAGATAGCCTGGAAGTGGTTGCCATGGAAGGGTAGCCTGGGAGGAGTAGCCTGGAAGGGCTGCCTGGGAGGGGTAGAGTAGGAGGGGTAGTCTCGGAGCGCTGCCTGGGAGGGGTAGGCAGGGAGGGCTGCCTAGGAGGGGTAGGCTGGGAGGGGTAGGCTGGGAGGGCTGCCTGGGAGGGGTAGGCTGGGAGGGGTAGGCTGGGAGGGCTGCCTGGGAGGGGTAGGCTGGGAGGGCTGCCTGGAAGGGGTGGGTAGTCTCGGAGCGCTGCCTGGGAGGGGTAGGCAGGGAGGGCTGCCTGGGAGGGGTAGGCAGGGAGGGCTGCTTGGGAGGGGTAAGCTGGGAGGGGTACGCTGGGAGGGCTGCCTGGGAGGGGTGGGTAGGCTGGGAGGGCTGTCTGGGAGGGGTAGGCTGGGAGGGCTGCCTGGGAAGGTTCGCCTGGGAGGTGTAGAGTAGAAGGGGAAGAGTAGGAGGGGAAGAGTAGGAAAGAGGAGCCTGATGGTTTGAGTAGGAAGGGTAGCCTGGGAGAGAGCCTGGAAGAGGTTGTGATGGAAGGGGTAGCCTGAGAGGGGTAGAGTAGCAGGGGTAGCCTAGGAGGGTTGCATAGGAGAAGTAGCTTGGGAAGGGTATAGTGGGAGGGGTAAACTGGACGGGGTAGCTTGGGAGAGCTGAGAGGTCACTGGGAAGGGTATCCTCGGATGGTTATCCTGGGAGGGCTAGCCTGGGAAGGGTAGCCTGGGAGGGGTAGCCTGGGAAGGGTAGCCTGGGAGGGGTAGAATGGGAGGGTAGCCTGGGAAGGGTAGAATGGGAGAGGTAGCCTGGGAAGGGTAGAATGGGAGGTAGCCTGGGAAGGGTAGCCTGGGAAGGGTAGCCTGGGAGGGTATCCTGGGAAGGGTAGCCTGGGAAGGGTAGAATGGGAGGGGTAGAATGGGAGAGGTAGCCTGGGAAGGGTATCCTGGGAAGGGTAGCCTGGGAGGGGTAGAATGGGAGGGGTAGAATGGGAGGGCTGCCTAGGAAGGGTAGCATGGGAGAGGTAGCCTGGGAAGGGTAGCCTGGGAAGGGTAGCCTGGGAAGGGTAGCCTAGGAAAGGTAGCCTGGGAGGGGTATAATGGGAGGGGTAGAATGGGAGGGGTAGAATGGGAGGGGTAGAATGGGAAGGCTGCCTGGGAAGGGTAGCCTGAGAAGGGTAGAATGGGAAGGGTAGTCTGGGAGGGGTAGAATGGGAGAGGTAGAATAAGAGGAAGCCTGAGGGGTTGAATAGGAAGGGTAGCCATAGAGGGGTAGCCTAATAGGACTGTCTGGGAAAGGTAAAGTAGGAGAGATAGCCTAGAGGAACTGTCTAGGAGGGCTACCTAGGAAAGACAGCCTAGAAGGACTACCTAAGAAGAATAGCCTAGAATAGATGGCCTAGATAGTCTAGAGGGGAGTGCCTAGAAAGGCTACCTAGAAGAGATAGCAAGGATAGATCCAAAGGTCCCAAGGGGCCATAGCCATGATATCTCCCTTAACTATGGATTAAAAACTCTGGGTCATATATTTTGGCCAAGGTCTATTTTCTAATTTTAGGTTATAGTTGCTTAGTATAGTTTGTCGCCTGCAATTTTTTTAGATCTACCCTTAAGGGATAATTATAAAGGCTAGCCAAAGAAAAATAACCTAGATAGAGAAGCCTTATTTGAGTATTAGAGTATTAGAGACTAAGTGGGGTAAACTAGCCTAGTCTAACTAGGTAAGATAGTCATAAAAGATTATTTTAAAAGAATAATAGGGCCTAGCCTAGCTAAGCTTTGGGCTTAGTAGGCAAAACTTTTTTATTCAATTTTTTAATGAAAGACAAAGTAATAGACTAGGCTTATATTAAAAAATATTTTAAATGTTTATTATATGGTATACTAGAATTAGAACTATAATTGTTTAATATAGGCCTAGGCTATATAAATAATTTACTAGCACTAATATTAATGACAAAAACTTTTTATAGCCTAAAATGGCTACCTAGCTATATGAGCTATATGTCTATATAATATATAACACTTGATTAGACCTAGTCTGTCCTACCTTTATATGGCTACAATAAAAACCTATAGGCTATACTAGTCATAGGCCCAGCATATGCTATATAGGCCTAGGCTCTATAAATTTCAACCAAAATAGCAAGAAGCCCAAATATAGATTAGAAAGAACTTATCAACTTATATCTAGTCATTAATAGCCTATCCTAGCCTTTTAACTAAAGATAATATATCCCTGCCATTTTAAAGTAGACCAGAACAAGTCAATTGGCCTATATTTACTATATATTACAGTGCAATTCAATTCTAACAATGAAATAGGCCTAGTTGCTTGATATCAAAGGTAGCTTTTTGAACTAGGCCTATTAGGGCCTAGTCAATTAGTCCAGTTGTGTCTAAGCCTAGTAAAGATTAACTACTTGCTAATGCTTAACAATAATGAAATGGCTTAGTATTAAACTGTAACGAATCTTGTACTTAACCTTACCCTAGCCTAAAACTAAAATAGTCTAGGCCCCTAGCTCATTTTAAATCGACGGCAATTTTACCAGCCGATTGAATATATTAGTTCGCTTTAGTAGGCCTTGCGAACATGATCTTTGAACACAGAACTTGTTCACAACAGCCTTAAAGGAGGTCAGCGATCATGTTCAATTTGGCTTTATCCGTGTCAACAGGGCTGGCCTTGGCCACGCGGCGCAGGCGCTCAGTGGGCTGATGCAGGAGAGCCAGCGCCAGAGGATTTTGCTCGCCGCGGCCGTGGCTTCTTAGGCAGTGGCCAGATAACATCTGACGGCGTTTACGGTAGTGCAGCTGAGCGTGGGAACACCAACGCGAGTCATCAGGTCCTTGGTCGGCACAGTATCAGGGGGTAGTGTACGCCCAGGGCATAGCGCGGAGCAGCGACCTGTTATAGTGAGCATCCAGCGCTTGCTGTCGCGTCGCAGTCATTGGCACAGCCTCCATGCCATAATAGGAGAATCGGCTCAACGGCAGTGCGGAAAAGGCGCATCTTAAGGTCGTCGCGAGCGGTTGAATTGAAGACGCTCCTGAGCATGCGTGCCACACGCCAGGCCTGAGTCCTCCTGTCAGAGACAATGGTGTCGGGGCTCAATTGACAAGGGAGCCGAGGTAGCGGAAGTCCTCGCACACCTTGACGACTTCTCCATTTGGAAGGGCTAGCGCAAGTTGCAGTGCCCACGTGGAGCACCTCAGTCTTTTTGGATGCGTTGATCACCAAGCCAACTCGAGTGCCCTCTTCGTAGAGTCTAGACAGAGCCCGTTGGGCAGCAGCCGGATCGCGACACAGAAGGGCAATGTCGTCAGCATAGGCGAGAGCAGGCAGCGAGACGGCGGGATGTCGGGAGCTTCGGCGTGAGACCAGCACATATATAGCCATCATCTTCACGCAGGCATCGGCGAAGAACATAGTCTACCACAACAATGAAGAGTAGTGGAGCCAGCGTGTCGCTCTGAAGGACGCCGGAAGTTGTGCTGAATTCTTCAGTGGGGCCGTCGCTCGACTAAACAAACGCCCTTGAATCGCTGTACAAGTCCATCACAGCGGCTACAAGTTCGGAAGGAACGCCATAGTAGGACAGAATCCATGGGAGTGCAGGTCTGTCAACTGAGTCGAAAGCTTTGCGGAAGTCGACAAAATCAATTGAGATGGAGCGCTGGTGCGTCTTAACAGGCTTCGATGATGCAGCGTTTATTATAAATCGCATTTATAATATGCTATACCATTTAATGAGGTAAATTAAGAAATAATGCCTAGTATGGAGCTAGATCAATTGTTTCGTATTTATTTTTCTATGCATATTTTTTCGATTGAGTTCCATGTATTTCAGCTTTCATCAGGCTTTGTTCAACCGATACTCTCGTACCCAAATTGTCCTGGGAAATCGCGTACGAACCAAGGCAGGCTACAGAAACAGCACAGAAACGAAAAACAAAAAAAAATCCGTTGGATACTTTTATGTTTAAAATTATATTTACTCGTAATATGATGACAGCGCTGTCCAGGCCCTGCACTACAATGTAAATTTTAACATTTTTCTCCCCATGCCTGCCCAATCTCTGTTTCCAAACCCTGGATATCCAGGTATGTCTCACTCCCTACACCCACCCCACTCCTTGTCGCCCACCCAAATCTCCGTGTTATATTGTTCAAAATTACCCAAGCAAAACACACTCAACGAACTCGGCCAATGTTGTACATGTATTGGTAAGCTATTTTTCTCCCAGTTCCATGACATTTCAATTTGGTCCCCTCCTAAACCGCGCACTAAACCCATTTTACTAGCCAATCACAGCCCAAAGACCACTATAGTACATGTATATATATATCTCGACCAGGTCTCTACATGTACACTCAAAGATTGTGTTTTTTGGAGTCCGTAATTCTCCTGGAAAAAATTAACTGCGGAGATTCATGCGGAAGTCGTCCATGTGATTCTGAGCCCCAGGCGGAAAAATTCCCTAATGCAAAAGTCCCCGCTCAAGCACTTGTTTATAGGCTATTCATTATTCAACTAGCTGATGCCTCGCATAGAGTCCCTTAGCTCGGCCATGGCTACACTTCAAGTGGCCTTAAGCTTTGCCCGTACGTAGCAGGCTGGGAGTCCCGTCTAATTATTAGCAGGTGTTTCAATACCTTGCAGTTGTTACTTTTGCGCAGGTGACTGATGGTGGCTGCGCCTTTTTGATGTGCAAATCTTCGAATACCCTGAAGGTCGTAGTTTACAGCACACATGTACATGAACCGAATGGGACCTGGGCCACTCAGTCACACCACAAGCTACCAAGCATAAACTCAGGTGAGTGGTCCTTAAAAGCGAGGCCTGGTGGCCAGCTGAGAAAGAGAACACAGGTAACTGATTCTGTATAGCCACGATTGAAATTAACCACAATCGAACCCAATTACAGCTGCTAATGGTCAGCATGTAGCTCATCATCGTTAGTAGAGGTTTAATTTATATTCATTAGTAATTGTATTTTCAGGTTAAGTTTTGAACGGATACATGTCATGCATCATTCAGATACAGAGCCCAAGGAAGGCTGGCACCCCTTGTTCTAAATCTCCTGGTGCTAAAGCTCCTGGTGCTGGCGCCCCTGGTGCTGGCGCCCCTGGTGCTGGGGCCCCTGGTGCTGGGGCCCCTGGTGCTGGGGCCCCTGGTGCTGGGGCCCCTGGTGCTGGCGCCCCTGGTGCTTGGGCCCCTGGTGCTGGCGCCCCTGGTGCTTGGGCCCCTGGTGCTGGGGCCCCTGGTGCTGGCGCCCCTGGTGCTGGCGCCCCTGGTGCTGGCGCCCCTGGTGCTGGCGCCCCTGGTGCTGGCGCCCCTGGTGCTGGCGCCCCTGGTGCTGGCGCCCCTGGTGCTGGCGCCCCTGGTGCTGGCGCCCCTGGTGCTGGCGCCCCTGGTGCTGGCGCCCCTGGTGCTGGCGCCCCTGGTGCTGGCGCCCCTGGTGCTGGCGCCCCTGGTGCTGGCGCCCCTGGTGCTGGCGCCCCTGGTGCTGGCGCCCCTGGTGCTGGCGCCCCTGGTGCTGGCGCCCCTGGTGCTGGCGCCCCTGGTGCTGGCGCCCCTGGTGCTGGCGCCCCTGGTGCTGGCGCCCCTGGTGCTGGCGCCTCTGGTGCTGGCGCCTCTGGTGCTGGCGCCCCTGGTGCTGGCGCCCCTGGTGCTGGCGCCCCTGGTGCTGGCGCCCCTGGTGCTGGCGCCCCTGGTGCTGGCGCCCCTGGTGCTGGCGCCCCTGGTGCTGGCGCCCCTGGTGCTGGCGCCCCTGGTGCTGGCGCCCCTGGTGCTGGCGCCCCTGGTGCTGGCGCCCCTGGTGCTGGCGCCCCTGGTGCTGGCGCCCCTGGTGCTGGCGCCCCTGGTGCTGGCGCCCCTGGTGCTGGCGCCCCTGGTGCTGGCGCTCCTGGTGCTGGCGCCCCTGGTGCTGGCGCTCCTGGTGCTGGCGCCCCTGGTGCCAAATCTCCTGATGCTAAATCCCCTGGTGCTAAAGCCCCTGGTGCTAAATTCCCTGGTGCTAAATCCCCTGGTGCTAAATTCCCTGGTGCTAAATCCCCTGGTGCTAAATCCCCTGGTGCTAAAGATTCTAGTGATGGCACCCGGGAATATTTTTTCAAAACAATTACCGTCGTCAGTCTCAGACCAAACGCAACAGCCTCATAATCCTTTCGGAAGTCCAAAAGCCGCACGAGTTGTCAATTTAGTGATCAAGAAACTTTAAAAAATCAGAAATCTGGATGGCTACTATAGTATTTCTGTACGATACGGTGATGCCATTGATAATTCTGCTGGAATGGCTACGTTCCGGACATCTGCTTAGTCTACATATCGTAGCCGATCAGTCCCAAAAGGAATTAAGCGCCGGCAAATGGGGAAGATGTTTCTCATTTTCGACCCTCTTGCATTTTTATGCATATTTATGTCCCCCCGGGAGAGCAGCTCGTGAATTTAATTCCCGATATGCAGAATAAGAATTGAAAATTGTTCCATAGGGACAAATTTCTTGCTAAATTAAAGGTCTCTCAGCTCCGAAATTAGGCATATAGTTGTTAAAAGTTTTCGCCGGGACAGTCGAATCACGAAAGGGGATTGCATGTACAATCCAAGTGCGGATCTCAGGCAGTTTAAACTTCCACTGTACGACAGCTTAAGCTAGAACCGGAATGATCGAGGCCGCAAGAACGAAATGCGCTGACTGGTTTTAAGTGGCTCCCCCTACCCCAGTGTCCACAGCTTGTTAGCATACTAAATGGACTCTTGAGAATTGTCAAAAAACCGATCAGTCTTGGCTGAATGTTTTTTTGTGCTCCGATCATGAGACTCTGCACGCCCTCAAACTGCAGTAAAAATGACATGCGCTGTCCCAGATCGATATGTCATACACTGCCTCGCGCTTTCTCAAGGACGGAGATCCAGATATGTTCTCCGCATTCACACTAATAAACTGGCTAAGTGCACCATTTAGCAGATTACAGTTTATTACTCGCACTTGCGTCTTTACGAGCGTAATTGGCAGAAATTGATATGAAATTTGTATCACTATCGGTTTATTGGGTCACAGTCCACTTCGGTAACAAATGATGGCCTCTTCGTAACAGTATATTTTTATTCTATGTTGCAAAAAAAACTTTAAAGAAATTGACTAGCTGTTATCGAAGTGGCTGCTACCGAAGTGGGTGTTACCGAAGTGGGTGTTACCGAAGTGGGTGTTACCGAAGTGGGGGTTACCGAAGTGGGTGTTACCGAAGTGGGGGTTACCGAAGTGGGTGTTACCGAAGTGGGTGTTACCGAAGTGGGTGTTACCGAAGTGGGTGTTACCGAAGTGGCTGTTACCGAAGTGGCTGTTACAGAAGTGGGTGTTACCGAAGTGGGTGTTACCGAAGTGGGTGTTACCGAAGTGGGTGTTACCGAAGTGGGTGTTACCGAAGTGGGTGTTACCGAAGTGGCTGTTACAGAGGTGGGTGTTACCGAAGTGGGTGTTACCGAAGTGGCTGTTACCGAAGTGGGTGTTACCGAAGTGGCTGTTACCGAAGTGGCTGTTACCGAAGTGGGTGTTACCGAAGTGGCTGTTACCGAAGTGGGGGTTACCGAAGTGGGTGTTACCGAAGTGGGTGTTACCGAAGTGGCTGTTACCGAAGTGGCTGTTACCGAAGTGGGTGTTACCGAAGTGGGTGTTACCGAAGTGGGTGTTACCGAAGTGGGTGTTACCGAAATGGGTGTTACCGAAGTGGGTGTTACCGAAGTGGGTGTTACCGAAGTGGGTGTTACCGAAGTGGCTGTTACCGAAGTGGGTGTTACCGAAGTGGGTGTTACCGAAGTGGGTGTTACCGAAGTGGGGGTTACCGAAGTGGGTGTTACCGAAGTGGGTGTTACCGAAGTGGCTGTTACCGAAGTGGGTGTTACCGAAGTGGCTGTTACCGAAGTGGCTGTTACCGAAGTGGCTGTTACCGAAGTGGCTGTTACCGAAATGGGTGTTACCGAAGTGGCTGTTACCGAAGTGGGTGTTACCGAAGTGGGTGTTACCGAAGTGGCTGTTACCGAAGTGGCTGTTACCGAAGTGGCTGTTACCGAAGTGGCTGTTACCGAAGTGGGTGTTACCGAAGTGGGTGTTACCGAAGTGGGTGTTACCGAAGTGGGTGTTACCGAAGTGGGTGTTACCGAAGTGGGTGTTACCGAAGTGGGTGTTACCGAAGTGGCTGTTACCGAAGTGGCTGTTACCGAAGTGGGTGTTACCGAAGTGGGTGTTACCGAAATGGGTGTTACCGAAGTGGGTGTTACCGAAGTGGGTGTTACCGAAGTGGCTGTTACCGAAGTGGCTGTTACAGAAGTGGGTGTTACCGAAGTGGGTGTTACCGAAGTGGGTGTTACCGAAGTGGCTGCTACCGAAGTGGGGGTTTCCGAAGTGGGTGTTACCGAAGTGAGTGTTACCGAAGTGGGTGTTACCGAAGTGGACTGTATTCCTATATTGCTGGCTTTCGACGATGGCAGAAAAAATGTTTCTATATTATAAATATAAACAAAAAGTTTTCTTCCTCATAACAGAATTGGCGTGCACTTTCTGCTAAATGTGAATGTGTATTCTGAAAACAAAAATGATTGCATCGTTTCGAGAGTGCCTGGTGCTGGCTGGGGGCTGGCCTAGTACGTATTACGCACCTATGCTTTCCTTGGCATTCTCGATTGAGAGTGACTGTTGCAGAAATTGCAAACATCGCTCTGCCCGTGGAAAGAAGACGGTTCAACGCGCATGTGCGGTAAGGCAGCTTAACTAGAAATTGGATGAACTTACAAATATGCGAGAGGGCAGTCAAGCAAGGTCTTTTCAGGTCCACCGGGTTGGTTCTGCATGTATCTTTGGAGCGGCGCAGCTTGGAGCTTTCTCATTGGCCACAGGCATTCATTTGCTTCGGTTTTCAAGACTTATAAAAAGCGAAACCGCGCGTCTGCAACAGCTCAAAGCAGAGCAGCCGCCTGTCCTGAAATTATAAACTTCCAACGGAAGAATGCCGGACTTCATCATTGTTGGCAACGGTTCGCATGAGTGCGAAAATGCCACGGAACAGAATGAGCAATACCTGGCTAACAACCCTATGCTCAGGCCCTACTATGGACTGATGATAGGCCTGACTCTGACCAACAGCCTGCTCAACTTTGCCTGCCTGATGGCGTTCCAATCGATGAGGCCTAAGCGTCGGTTTAACTTCCTGCTGGCGCGACTGTCTCTGGCGGAGGCCATGTTCCAAGTAAGTAGTTCGCCCCCGTCGAGCCCCTCAACGGAAGAGGGTCAATGAAGACTTTTGTTCTGTTTTTGAGGTTTTATCATTGATTCTGTTGCCTGACCGCATCAATGACCGCAGGCGGTCTTCTGCTGCAACCAGGTCTTGGTGCTGGCCATGGACTCCAACCGGCTGCTGCTGCCCAACCGGCACCTGGCGGTGGCCGTGGCGGCCCTCGGGCCAATAACGCTGTTCCTGGGCACCGCGTTGCACGTCTCTAGGAACTGGGCGGTGGTGCTGATCGGCCGGCACCGCTGGCTGGCCGTGGCCCGATCCGACCGTCCGTCAGTGGAGGAGGCCTGCTCAGCCAAGGACTGTCGCCTTCTAGCTGGCGGACTCGCCCTCTGCGCCGTCGCGGCCCTGCCGAGACTGTTCGAATTCCAGCCGGTGGTGTGCGAGCCCGCCAGTCAGGTGACTCACGTCGACCCGTTGCTGATTGGCTCGCAGGCCTATCGGCTGGCCTACCTGGGCGGCCTGCTGTGCCTGTTCCAGAACGCCGGCCCCATCATTTGCCTGGCCTTCTTCAGCCTGGACTTGGCCCGCCGCCTGGCCAAGCAGGGCCGGCGCCGGCTGTCGGTGCTCGGCCGGCAGAGCGGCCGCCGGGCTCCCTGGAGCTCCGGCAATCGGACCGTCCTGCTGCTCTGCCTGCTGTTCTGCCTGTGCGAGTGGCCCACTCTGCTGAAGAGCCTGGACCCCGGCACCGTCCTAGGCAAAGCCGTTGCTTTCGTTGCCAATCTGCTCACCTGCTTGGACTCGTCCTTGAACATCCTGGTGTACCACTGCTCGCACAAGGGCTTCGGTCTGGCTCTGACGGACCTGCTGTACGGATGCTGCTGCTGGTGCCGGGGCGACTCGGCGGAGAGGCGCAGATCGCGCAGTCGGAGCCTCAGCGTTGCCAGCGGAGTGCGCAGGCAGTCGAAACTGCATCAGCTGCGGCAGCAGCAGCAGCAGCACAGCCGGCTTTCACCTCACGTCGCGAACGGTCGCGAGCCCAGCATCGAGTTGCTGTCAATCTGATCGATTGCTGGGCTGTACAATCTACACAAGCACTGTTATTAGTTTTAAAACCTAAATTAGGAAGTACATTACTGGCGAATGGCCTTGAAAAAGCTTGGAATGAGGATCACCTTGATATGTTGCTCTGTTGTAACTCATTTCTGCACCGCTACTAATAATGATGAAGGGTCCAGTCTCATGTCCGTATTGCTGTCTTTTGCATAAGTTTTTAGTTTTTCCCCATATAATACTTTTTGCTCTTTGTCCAGTGCCGTCTTTTCTGTCAGAACCGCAAGCAATTTGCTATACTAAATTTTTCACACGTCTCGCTGGGGGTTGCAACAACTCTCTGTCGTCAGGGCTCAAGGAGGTACCTCATCAAGCCTCGATATTGTTACGTTTCCATAAAAAATGCAAATGACAGGTAATTGAAAAGTGAAATTTTGAGGAAATTTTCAACAACACCTTGCTAATTGGCTGCTGGTGATTTATTAATGACTGACTGACTCATGCACCGGCCCACCCCAATGCTCAGTTGGTACAAACAATGTCAATAGGAATTAGTGTCAATTATAGCAGCATTCAGTTGTAAACAGGAAAGCAGAAATCAAGCCCACTTGGTTGGACCCGTTGCTCGTTTTGTCCCGTTCAAGATTTTTTATTCTAAAAATAACCGATTGATTTGCGCTTCCCATTGCATTCCCAATTGCTGGGTTGGGGCCTTGGCTTAGTTGGCATTCTTAGGATCAGTGCTAGCTGAGGTTAGGGTTAATCGAGGTCACTTATTCGATATAATATCAGACAAGATCAAGCACGAGGCAGCAGATAAATTACATGTATCCGAATGTTGCGAAATTCCAGAATTTTGCAATTTTGGTATTCCGCGCGAGTACAATAACACTCTCTTCTTAGTTGTCTTTTAGTTTTGATGTTTGACAAGCCGCAAAACCAGCCAGTGATTCTTGCGTTCTTATAAAAAGTGCACAGTGTACTTTATTTTATTTTCGAAACCATTTTACAGCGATCATGATAAATCTAGAACTCCCCTGGACAGGTGGAAGAAAGCCAGAAGTCGGGAAGGCCAGGGACTCCTAGAATTCTGTTGGCCTGGAAGCAAGTCGGGAAAGCCAGGGACTCCTAGAACTCCAATGGTCTGGAAGCAAGTCGGGAAGGCCAGGCAGGGACTCCTAGAACACTTCTGGACTGGAAACAAGTCCGGAAGGCCAGGGACTCCTAGAACTCCAATGGTCTGGAAGCAAGTCGGGAAGGCCAGGCAGGGACTCCTAGAACACTTCTGGACTGGAAACAAGACGTCGGAGCTTTTCTCGGTTTCCAGGAAGACGTGCCTACAGTTACAAGTTTCTTATTAAGTTGGGGTGTTAAAGAACTTTACCTTAGTTGATCTATAGAGCAGGTAATTTTGTCAATCCACTAAGCTTATCAAAGACTACAGGGGGCCCTCGGAATCTGGGATCAATCAGTAGGCAGATAAGCCACATTCAATGTTTATTCAATCCTCTTTCGGGATTTTTCTCTGTAGGCATTGGCATCATGCCTACCCTCTCTCTCTCTTTCTCCTTTTCCTTCTCTAAAATGATTTGCCTCTACAATTGCGCAAATAAATGAGGATATTTTCAACCGTTGCATTCCTCCCTCATCTGGGATGTGGCTAGTGCAGTAGAGAGATACAGGAAAAGGTCAGTGTCGGAGACTGACTGACAGAGGGCTTGTGCGCTGCGATCCTCAGAATCCCATCTATAAGTTTCCAATCAGATTCTGTTTGGCGTTTGTTCGAAAGCCCCACGCTTCCGAGCAGATGGATGAATGGATGATATGATCTGTAATTGTCGTTTCTGATGTTGCGATTGTCCGGATGATCGGGATTAACGAGATTAGCTGCCACATTGAGGCGGAGCTGATGTTTGAGCATTAAGTATTTATAATAGGCCAATTTGATTTATGCTCTGCATGTTTACTTAGGCATCTCAGCAGTTTTATCAGCCTGTGTAATTCGAGTATTATAGTATATGTTAAATAGAACGTTTACTTTGCTGTCTGACTGTGTCACAAGTACAACAGAAGTGGAATGACGAAGCTACTGTCCGGTGGAGCTAGAAAACTACACTAAATGTTGGTATTTTTATCATAATTTAATAGTTATCGCGTCCTGAATAGAGAAGAAAACGGCCTTCTTGAACTTTAGGTAGATATAATATTTGCAGTTTCAATAGGATCATAATTTTGTCTCTATAGGGGTTTTGATTATGCTGATTTCAAATTTGAGCTTCATTTTCTGTAGCTTAAAGCCAACCACCGGGATATGGGAAATGGGGGGTTTTAGGGTGGGGAGAATCTTCATGGGGATTGATTTTATGTACCTAAACTTCAATAGAGGTATAGGGGTCTATTGAAGATTAGGTAGATAAATTCAGAGACTGAGGGGGTGGGGGGCAAGTCTCGGGGGGGGGGGCAAGTCTCAAGGGGGGCTGACAACTACCAACAACTGAGGTATGAGGAATGGGGGGTGTTAGGGCGGGGAGAATCTTCATGGGGATTTATTTTATGTACCTAAACTTCAATAGAGGTATGGAGGTCTATTGAAGATTAGGTAGATAAATTCGGAGACTGAGGGGGGGGGGTCCTAGGGGGAAAATTGAAATGAAGCTTAAAAATTCAACAAGTTATCAAAACCACAACCATGGAGAAAAAATTATAATCCTATCAAAACTAATTGATATTAGCAGCTGTAGTTACCTTCGGAATGGAGACAACGCAGATTAGTAGAAATTAGTATAGGTAAACAAGTAAAGAATGTACGGCTAGTAGTAATCAACAATGAGAGAATGACAGCGAATCAAAACGCAGGTGGTGAGGGGCGGGTGGCAAACCGTGAGTCAGCATTTTTTAAAAACAGTAAACTGACGTGGCACTCTTGCTGCACTATAACAGATTGAGTGAAGAAAAATTAGAATAGACACTATTTTTTTCAGAGATGCAACTCGAACGTTCGATATGTTTTTTTAGAATGATTTCATCAAATTTTGGAAAATATTTACATTAGAAAGTTATGATTCTAAAAAAGTTCAACTTTCAAACACACAATTCTCCGAAATGGCTTGGATCAAATTAACACTAGTTACATAGGAGATTAACAAATCGACCTCCTGTTACCTCTGAGGGTTATTTTTTGCAGTTTTTTTGCTTTATTATCATTTTGGACAGCCTCTAAGACTCTGGCGAAAGTTTCAGAAAAATTGGAAAATTGGAAGTATTTTACGTACCTAAAGTTCAAGAAGGCCAAGAAAACATGTCTATGGTAAAACTCCACTAGTCTGGGGCACACGAGCTCCCAGCAATCTGGGCGCACAGCCGACATCTACGAGTGTCATTGAAGCATCTGCGCTCAAAGCTCAACTCCTTTACTTGATCCAACTGTCCTAGATAAAGATGTCCGAGTCCGAAAATCCACCAGAGCAAAGCAGTGCTGCCCAACTGGCCGAGACGAAAACATTAAAAGAGGAAAATAGAAAGCTGGAAGAAGTTGCACAGGAAAGCAAAGAGAAAGAGAAAAACGAGCGAATTGCCGACGAAAAAGAAGACGATGAAAGAAAAAATGATGCCCTCATTGAAGATAGAATGCAAGAGCTTGATGATGAGGACAAAGCAAAGAAGCTGAGCAACGTGATGGAGACAGCCGCTGACACGGGTGCTAGGGTTAATTTTCGAGGCGCAATGCCCATTGACAACCTGGACTACAATGAGCAGGTCAAACAGCAGGTAAGGCACATTGTCTTTGTTGGGTAAACATCAAGCAGAATAAACAGTTTCATGCAGCACACAAAACTGAAGCTAATGGAGACGTAACTGACATTGCGACATCCTGCCATTGCTTATTATTAGAGAGTGAGGGGACATTGCGGCATCCTGCCATTGCTTATTATTAGAGAGTGAGGGGACATTGCGGCATCCTGCCATTGCTTATTATTAGAGAGTGAGGGGACATTGCGGCATCCTGCCATTGCTTATTATTAGAGAGTGAGGGGACATTGCGGCATCCTGCCATTGCTTATTATTAGAGAGTGAGGGGACATTGCGGCATCCTGCCTAGCGGGAGAGAATGCTGACACTGTAGCAGCCTTACCTACTAACTTGCTGGCACTGTGGCAGTCTATCTAGTCTGGATTAGCTAAATCCGCATCAACCAGTCCATAGACCACCTGGAGCAGCTGCTGGCCAGCAACGAAATGTCTGCAGTGCGCGGTCTCACCTGGCTGGTTGCGGCCCCATCCTGCCTGGATGCTGTGCTCACCGAGCCGCAGGTCGAGACCGAATTAAGAAACCATCTGATTGTATCGCTAGTTGCCTGGGCGGTGCTCCTGATGTCCGGCTCCCTGCTGATCGTCACCGGCTTCTTTCAGGCGCCGCGCTTTGTCGGGTACGTGGCTGGCGGCTGTGTGTGTCTGGCCTGTCTGGCCTTCGCCTGGCCCATGTTCGCCCCGGCGCCGCAGGAGTTTGCAGGCCACCTCACCGCGCCGGTGCTGCCGCCTACAGGACTGCGAGCTGCTCTGAACATGCAGCAGTGGGTGCTGCTGCTGGCTGGGGGCCGGGAGGAGCTGCAGGATTTGCTGTGCTGAACCGGCTTGTGAAACCGCAACAGGATTTAGAATATCGCTGCACTCAGCTAACAGCAATTCTTCATTCAGCAATTCAGCTTCCACACACTCAGCATCATCACACTCAGCACACTCCTGCATTCAGCATCATCACTCTCAGCACACTCCTGCATCCAGCATCATCACACTCAGCATACACTAAATATTCGATCGCATCATACGCAGTCTTCACGTAAATAGTTTTGCAATTAGAATTATAAATAATTATTTCCCTATTATGACTATCACTAAGCAGCACCGGATTTCCAATTATACGGCGCACTAGCGGTTCAGTTTGAGATTCGCGCTCAATATCATATCTTTTTTACTTTTGAATTGCAAACGAAGTAATCGCGTGTTGTGTCTGAGGTAGAAAGACTTAGACAATAATGAAGCAAATTTTACACCAGTACGTAAAAAATTGAAAGCAGCAAAATGTAAAAAAATAAAGCATCGCATTTTCCAAGCCGATATTCCCAGTTAAAATCGGCCTCCTTCCTAGTTACGTAGAGAACGGAAGAATTGTTTAGCTTAATTACGAGCAGCATCGCAGAAATTTAAAAGTTATACCCGAATTTATCTACTGCGGTTAGTAGCGCGCAAAGTTTTTCGCCACAGTAGTGCTCCAGATGTCGAATTCCAGATTTAGCAATTTAGTAAGGTTTTCGTTGGATAATTAATATTTTGGTTATAAATAAGACTAAGAATTTAACTACGAACAATAGGCTTCGCATTCTCTCAGCGGGTTCTATTTTGGTTCATAATTCCATATAGCATGACAAATCCACTTGTCACCGAGATTACTTTTGTGCGTTGATTCAAACGCTTGGCCATAGAACTCTATGGGCCGTTCCGTTTGCATGTCCACACTGTTCCATGTAGCACAACAGAACCTATGCTACAGTTTCTTCTGAAAATATCTATGGTAAAAAATAGTCCAAAATCATGCAATAAGATAGATGCGACGAAGCTAGAGAGAGTATACAGTATGCTGAAGTACTTCTAGCCTGAACCCGCGGACATTCCAGCAAAAGCGCTTGAAGATAAGATGGGCTCAGGTGAAAAATTTTATCTTTCAATAGTAACTTTCAATTTGTTTTATTTTCAATAGTTAGTAGCTTGTTCTAGTTCTCATGCTTGTTAGTGTTCTTGCTGCACAGAATGAGAGAATCTCAATAGATGCGGAGCATATTCAGGGTCCTGATGAGGGTTGACTGCGACCCCTTGTTCTGGCCATAGACAGTTGCAGTCATCCCTAGATGGGCCACTCCAGCCACCTATCCGCAGCGCGAAAACCCCGGGGTTTTAACCATAGACTGTAGCTTCTACTGCTCTCAAGCATTAGCAGTAGCAGCTGGTGTCTGTGGCCCTAACCCCTGGGTTTTCGGGGCCTCGGAGACGGCACATCCGGCACGGCCTTCATCCATGAGACGGCAGCTATAAATAATAGCGAATATTAGGGACAAATCTCGGTATATAAGAAGAGCTTGCCACTTTTTGCCAGGATAAAAAATCCGTTTTAACTTGTCGCTTGTCACACTATTCACTCGCACGATATCTGCAGCGCCATCAGTGTGTGGGGCGGTTTGACTTTGTCTCTTTCAATGCTTGTGAGCCTAAATGTAGGCTGCAAAAAAGCTATATTTAGCCAGCTAAATATATATTTGTTTATGTAAACCAATGCCACTGACTGATTGTGAATTTTCATAAGCCATTGAAGTAATCATTTGCAGTTCGTATACTAAGTATACCTCTTCGTACGATGATATAATGCTTTGAAAAAGAAGATTTTGTGTTTATTTAACTTTTTGTTGACACAAGTTTAAGCAAATGAAAATGGAATGAAATTTAATATTCTTATTCTAATAATGAGCTGAACTTGACAGCTTAGCTTACTGAAATCTGTACTATAACTAATATTTTCGAAAATCAGGTTAAAGTTTGAAAGTGCGAGCATTTATAACACGGGTTTGGTGCGAAAAATGTGCAAAAATAGTTATAATCTGCGGTTGGTGCAATAAAAGATTGTTGATAAAAATAGTTACCATGTAGCAAATGTACGCACCCTGAAGCAAAAAGGTGTACGAAGTTGCAATAGCGAAGGCCTGAGCTCTGTATTGTTGTACTATCTATACAAAGATAGTGGCATTCCCCGTGAACCTTGCTACATTATAATCGAGGCGGAATATGCGTGAAAAAAATGACGCACAAATGTAGAATTCGCATTGCAACCCGGAGGGCAGATTGTGTAGAGAACTTGCACAACTGAGAGGACCAATACAGAACGGAGAGACGGGGTTCAGATGAAGCTTCTGGAGTCTGAGAACATGCCTGTATACGCTATACCCTTTAGGCTGCTGCTGAGTGAATTTCTATTGCTAAATGAGCGACAGAGGCCCACGCAGTTCAAGCAGAAGTCAGTGCATACCGCTGCGCAAGCGGAGACCAGTGGGCTCGTGCAAGATCACTCGGCACTCTCTCGGTCGCAGCTCCGTAGCCAGACGGTAGACTGACAGGCCTCGACAGGTTCCAACAAACTGGTAGGTTGGAACGGGCATCGGCAGCGACTGGCAGCTGTACTTGCTGAAAGGCAGCATTGAATTAATAGGCTTTGAGCGGCTCAAGCAGGTCGTGTCGTAATAGGCAGGCGTGAGCAGGCTCGGGTCGTGCATGAGGCAGGTTCGCTTGCTGCAGAATCCATCGTGGCCTGTGTGATTCTTGCAGCGGATGACTCTCTTGCCGCCTCCGTTGACGCCGTGCTTGTTGGAGTCGGCCGTCAGGATGCCTCCATCCCGCAGGTGCTGGTCGTACATGTCCGGGCACAGGCGGCGTACTTTGTCGCGCAGGATGCTGTCGCTGTTTCTGCCTCTGGTAGGGAGGCTGGAACCCTCATCTGGTATCCACAGCAACAGGAGGATCAACGAAACCAGCAACATCTGCAGTCTCGGAAGCTGGATCTCCATGAATTTTTGTTTACTCAGGTGAGAAGTTGTAGCCGAGCTTGTTGTTTTGATCTGCTTGAGAACAGATTACTGCAATCATTTTTATGCAACCCGCTGTCGGCAAACCCGCGGGTTGCCAAGTGGTGTCCTGTCGCGTCAGCTCACTTTGACGTGGCTCAGTTCTTTAGCCGCCTTAGCCACGCGTGGCGGGCTCTATTTAACAGCACGTCCTGGTTGGCATGCAACTAAAAATAGCACCGATGCACACTTCTTGCAAGCTATGCGGCAGGACTACATTTGAACTATTTTTAGTAAAAAATGTTATATTAAGAATAAACGAAATGTATTAGACCTTTTTTACTTTGGCACTGTTGAACTGTCCAACTGAATGAGGTACTGTCTGTAGGCTTTAGCACCCGATATCTTACCCAGTTTTTACAAAGTTTTTCGGAGTGTCCATATCGTGTGGTATAGACTAAAAAAGACAAGAATAGAAGCCACTATGGCTTCAGATTTAAATACGTGTATTTTATGTGCTAAATCAAGTATTCACTTGAACTTAAAGAGAAAACTTGGGGCGGAGAAAGGAGAACCGGGATTCCCCTACCGGGATTCTTCCACCGATTCTCCCACCGGGATTCTCGCACCGGTGGGGAGAATCCTGGTGCGAGAATCCCGGTGGGAAAATCCCAGTGGGGGAGAATCCTGGTGCGGGAATCCCAGTGGGAGAATCCCGGTGGGGATCGAGAATCCTTGTGGGAGAATATCGGTGGGGGATCGAGAATCCTTGTGGGAGAATCCCGGTGAGGATCGTGAACCCTTGTGGGAGAATCCCGGTGGGGGATCGAGAATCCTTGTGGGAGAATCCCGGTGGGGGAGAATCCCGGTGGGAGAATCCCGGTGGGGAGAATCCTGGTGCGGGAACCCCAGTGGGAAAATCCTGGTGGGGGATCGATAACCCTTGTGGGAGAATCCCGGTGGAAGAATCCCGGTGATAGAATCCCGATGGGAGAATCCCGGTGGGGGGAGAATCCTGGTGCGGGAATCCCAGTGGGAGAATCTTGGTGGGGGATCGAGAATCCTTGTGGGAGAATCCCGATGGGAGAATCTCGTTGTCTTGCCTTTATACGAGGCCCTGAATTCGCTATCTTTGCCTGTTCTTTCGCTAGCAAAACTTTGATTTATGCGCAGTGACGAGGTTCAAAAAAGTTGTGCAATACAATTGCCAGTTGACTGAGCTGTAATAATATCAATTACACTTTGGTCATTTTGTTTTTTATTTTACATCCGATGCATAATTGGTCTCGTGCAGTTGTACATTGTCTACCGGTATTTGATTGGCAGCTTATACAACTTATACTTCACTGAAAAACTTGTAGTGACTCTGCTTTAAATTTATCGCAATCCATTTTTAGTATATGGACTAGCAATCGGTCTACGCCCCCGTTGGGGAGCAAACAAAGAATGTAATACAATTTTTAAATAAACTACACGTAACTTCTAACCTCAGCCTTTATATCTTAGCAATCCTCCCCCCAAGCCTTGCCATCTCAGCAATTCCCCCCAAGCCTTGCCATCTCAGCAATTCCCCCCAAGCCTTGCCATCTCAGCAATTCCCCCCAAGCCTTGCCATCTCAGCAATTCCCCCAAGCCTTGCCATCTCAGCAATTCCCCCAAGCCTTGCCATCTCAGCAATTCCCCCCAAGCCTTGCCATCTCAGCAATTCCCCCCAAGCCTTGATATCAGCAATTTCCCCCAAGCCTTGATATCAGCAATTTCCCCCAAGCCTTGCCATCTCAGCAATTTCCCCCAAGCCTTGATATCAGCAATTTCCCCCAAGCCTTGCCATCTCAGCAATTTCCCCCAAGACTTGATATTTCAGCGATTCCCCCTCCAAGACTTGACATCTCAGCAATTCCCCCCCAGACTTGACATCTCAGCGACTCCCCCTCCAAGACTTGCCATCTCAGCAATTCCCCCCACCAGACTTGACATTTCAGCAATTCCCCCCAAGATTTTACATCTCAGCAATTCCCCCCAAGATTTTACATCTCATCAATTCCCCCCAAGACTTGACATCTCAGCAATTTCCCCAGAGCAAGCAACCCCCCATATAAAGCAAGTAACCCCAGATAGCTAGTAGTAAACTGACAACCAAATCCAGGGGCCCGCAGCCAGTGGTCTAGCACGCCGTTCTTTATGTGCCAGCGTCCCAGGCTCAATTCCAAGTTCGGGTTGGGTCTTCTCGTGCAATTAACGTCCTTGAGGGCCAACCCCAAGGTACAGTGAAGTGTCCATACCTAGCGATAAATAAGTTAGGCCGCTTTACACTCCTGTGAGCGTGTGGCTGTGTGTATCACTGCGTAAGTATCCGCGCATTTGTGTGCCTGCTCAGTGGGGTTGGCGGAATGGGCAAGTAATTCCCTCGTGCTGGTTGTATGACACTGTTGCTTACGAGCGTAAAATGCACTGGGTGCAGCAGTTTCACGTCTCTAACTAATGTAACTAAAAATAAACAGGGCGTGTCTCCTTACTCATGCTAGCGTCCGGCTACTCTATTCTTCTCTTGCCGTTTTTTTGTCAGATTTCTCTGGAGCACTCTAAATTAAATTCCGATTTCTAACTCTTTTAACAATCAGTCTGACTTTTTCGCTGCTCGCATGCTGTATATGAATACTTGAATCTTCTGCCGAAATTAAAGCTTGGCTATACATGTAGCTCGTAGATCAATACAGTAATCAGCATCATGGATGAAAGAATATAACTGGATTGCTCATTGACTCTACCAATTTGGTCTCCTACTACCATATAGACAAATGCCCGCAGCTACAAGTACCATGGTAGATGAAGCAAAAAATTAAGGTTTTTAATAATTTGATAGTAAAAACTACAAAGGTAGAAAAATACAACTTTTGGTTAAGACGATCGAGATGAGAGATGAGAGGAGAGGCGAGAGATGGGATGAGAACAAAAATAAAACCAGAGAGAAGAGGAGAGGGAAGAGGAGAGGAGAGAGAGAATAGAGGGCAGAAAAGAAGAGAAGGGAGAGAAGAGAGAAGAAAAAGAGATGAGCAGAGACAAACCGTGAGCAGGCCGGATTGCTATTTTGAAGTTTCAAAGAACCCGAAGGTCGGATTGAGAGGCTTCGAGGGCCGCGGGTCGGGGTTTGCAGACCCCGTTCTAGAGTCTTTAAGGCTTATCTTCAAATTAGTGTTTCACCGAAATAGCTCGTAAAATATGTAGAAATGCAATTTTAACTGAATCACTATAATTAGAAGCATTGAACCAAAAAATCATTAAAACCTCGATAGCAATAAGCCTGAAAAAACAGAACAAACTGAATAGTCCAAAGCCATGGACAACTAGAGTAGATCTAGTTGTCCATGCCCAAAGCATTAATGAAAACAAAATCAAACTGCAAACATTATACTCAATCCAACCCGTTTCAATCTCGCTGGCAAAGCAGACTCTTAGATGCTCCTTCGGCAGCTCAGTATTCTAATTTTTACTGTCCCAAAAATGATTCTCAATTCGGATTAAAACCTGACAAACTGGGAGGGTAGCTCACTTGATAGCGATTTATAGAGGGCCAGGTACAACTAAATTTAAATGTACAGTGAAGCTTTGAAAGTGCCAACCGCGCCTGCACCCCAGCGCTTAGTGGTACGAAGAACTTCCCTGTCTTATTTTACATGGCCTGCAACACAGGTCTGCATGGCGTTTATTCTTCTGGCGAATGAACAGTTTAAAATTATACACGTACATGTACTTTACCCCATCCTAAATTTGATTTCACTGCCCCCGAAATTAGCTGGTTTTCTGTGTGCATTCTCCAAACTCGAGTCAGGAGTGTGGTACTTACTCTAAAGTAAGGACGCTACTCTCAATTCTATTAGAGTCAATTCTATAGTCAATTCTATCTATTCTATTCTATTCTATCAGAAGGCCATGCAGAAAGGAATTTAATTACATTGGTCATATCGGCATCGTCAGTAAATTTATACTTTGAAGAACGCCTATCACTGGATGTTGCTTCGCCTTAGATAATTTCGGCCTAGAAAAATCCGATTTCTCGAAAAAAATCATTCGTCTTCATGATTACAATTCAGTCGTCTTGTTCGTATATTTTAATGGCCAGCCCTGGGTTGTCAGTAAACTTTTTTTCTATTCCTAGACCTTTGTACCTTATAAGAAGAAGGAATAATTGCAAAGCTTCCACGACAAATCTTTAGTAGAAAAGGCCCTGATCCAAAACTGGCAAAATGTCCGTGATGTTCACAATTTATACTTACAAACTTTCGGGTTGTTTAAAAAACTCGTTAAAACAAATCAAAATAGACAGTACCAAATTAAAAAAATAAAGCTGCAAGTAAACTATTGAAATTTTGCTAAAGCTTTTTTTACGTTCTGTAGTGTTTTATGTTTTATACCATATTTGCGTTTTCATGCTTCTATGACATCCAGCTAATAGTGGCGTTTTGATTTTTAAAATTCTTTATTTTCAAAAGAAGCGAATCTGGCTATTTGTTATGAAGTTTGCTGCGATATGCAAACTTGTATCATTTGTTGCCTTCAATTTATAGTGTGAATCTTATAGCCATCGTAAAACGTGGTTCATTCGAGTTTCTACTCTCTATGTAACATGATAGTTTCGAGCTAGGTCATTAAAAAAACGTTTTTGCAAAAATCTGTGCATTGGAGGAAAAGTAATATAATATTGTCATAGAAATTCTTACTCTTGTGATAATCTAAAGAAATTCATATCGTACAGTATATCTCTGTTACAATTAATTTACTCTTAGCGTTTTAATCCATAACACATTAATTTCTAACTTTTTTGAGTTTTTTATTCCTTCAGTTTGTTTTTTAGTAAGTAAATATATATAAAATAATATATTGACTATTCTTTGCAAATTTTCATTTTTAAGAGAACTACAAATTATTTGTCTCTTACTTGTCGGTTGTCTTGGTTCAACTTTATGACGCATAAATGGTTTTTATTAGCGTTACTATGTATTTTTGAGAAAGGACAACAGCTTTGGTAATATTGATATATATGAGCTAGTAATGATTAACATCATGATTATATTATGTTATTTTTTGCTATAGTTTTTTTTAATCTAAAACTTTAAATAATATTAAAGATTAAAAAATAAATTTTATAAATATGTCGAGATAAAAATTGGAAGGTCTCCAAATTCGTTGATAAATTTTGAAGCCTAAAATTCTAAATACATTTTAATTTGTTATTGACTGATTTTGCTTTTGCACTGGTTATAGTAATATTAATCTTTAATTGTTTAGCCTGTGTGCATGAATGCCTAAAAAGTTGCATTAAACTGGTTTGGAAGAAGCGCAATTGTTTAAACGTAATGAAAAAATGAACTTGTCAGAACTAAAAATTTAATTTTATCATTTTTTAAATCCCTAATTCTATTTGCTTTTTGCAGCCATGGCCGACTCGGACCCGAACGATCCCTTTGAGCCGCGCGACGACGAGGATATCGACGACTTGGACGACGCCAATGCCGTGGACCTCGACGACGAGGACAATGAGGACGTTGTCGCCGACGTCAACGAGGAGGCTCAGTCCGAGGATGAGAATGAGCTCATCGTGCTGGACCCCGACCATGTAAGCTAGCTAGATGAATTTTTCAGTCCTTTGGAGCAGCTTCTACTTGGTTTAAAGTACAACTCAGCAAATTCCATCGCCCCAAACTCCCTTCTCCAGCCCCTGATGGAGAGGTTCCAACAGCGACTGAAGAACTTACTGGAACGGCAGGTGGAGCGTCTGCAAGTTACGAAACGCGAACAGGTATGGCTTGGATTATTTAAGTTTTAATGTTAAATTTCATGATTTCCATTTGACTCTTATTAACAGAAGTAATGCAAACAACATTGCATTTTACAGGATGAGACTCTCAAGAAGAAGCGACAGCAGCATCTGGAACTGGGCAATGAGCTGTACAACCTGCAGCAGGAACTGGCCAAGTAAGCAATACTGTTGCGACGTCAGTAGATTTATTTTGTTTTGCAATTGCCATGCGTGAGTGGTCGCTGAGTATAGTTCGCTTCCCCATTCGCTCAGTTTTCATTACTGCTCCCACCAGAGCGCAGATGCACATCGAGAAGGCGCACGACGACTACACGGAAGCGAAGCGAGGCCGCCAGCAAAAGGAGATGGCGCTGGACGACACCAGGCGGATGTTCAAAGAGATGAGCAACGCCTACAACCAGGAGAAGCGCAAGGAGGCCGACCTGCGCCAGGAGGTCGACAACCTGGCCCTGCGGCTTTTCTACATGCGCAACGCCCGCGAGGACGTTCTCGGCGACATCGCCGTGATGAAACGGGCAGCCGAGAAGGCCGACGGCGATCTGTCCAAAGCCGAGGACGCCAAGATGCGGCAGGACCATCTGGTTGATCGGCTGGTTGAACAGACCGACCGGCTTCGGGAGGACATCGCCCTCTATGATGCCCAGATGGCCGCCCAGGGTGACGAGATCAAGGCGGCCAAGGACGGCTTGGCTGACGCGCAGTCGGAGATCCAGACCATCGCCGTGGAGCGCAAGCAGCTGATGTCGCAATGGAACAGCAGCCTGATCGGTCTGACCCGGCGCAACGAGGCCCATTCGACCATGCTGGAGGCGCTGAACCAGCGCAATGAGCAGATCCGCAGCCTGGGCACCGAGGCCGAGGCCTACGCTAAGTCCATCTCAAAGGAGCAGGAGCAGAACGAGAAGCTCACGCTGATTCTAAACAAGACCGAGAAGGACTTTGACATGGTGAAGCGGCAGCTGATGCTTTCGCGCAACAAGCACGACCAGCTGAAGCAGGAGTTCTCGGTGAAGACGCGCCAGCTGCACGAGACTGAGTCGCACCTGGAGCGCGCCAACGCCCAGATCCGCGAGCGCAAGACGGAGCTGGACGCTCTGCGCAAGCAGATCGAACGGGAAAACCTGGAGAAGGTGCGCCTCACAGAGGAGATCACCGAGCAGATCCGCAGCCGCCTGACCATGAAGAAGGCAGCCGAATACACGCAGAAGCTCACCGGCAAGGTGCGCGACCGAACCCGCGAGGTTGAAACTCAAATCGCCCTAGTCGAGAACGAGATTTCCAAGGACCAGCTGGAAGCTGCCCACGTGCGGGCCCGCCTGCGCCACAACCAGACGGTGGTTGAGTCCCTTGACAAGGAGATCGCCGCCAAGAACACCGTCATCACCAAGTCCGAGCAGGACCAGTCGCGCAACAACATCGACATCGAGCGCAAGCAGGGCGAGATCGACCTGCACAACAAGCGGCTCGAGCAGCTCATCGCCTCGGCTGGCGGTGTGGAGCTCGGCCCGCTTGAGATCACCATCAACTCGCTCGGCAAGTCCATCGCCGCCAAGCAGGAGGAGATCGCCGGCCTGGAGCAGATGTGGCTGCGCGAACAGCACGAGCTGGTGAAGATTGTCAACGAGCGCAGCGATCTGACCGCCACCGTCAACCGGCTGAAGAAGCAGCTGATGATCCTCGGCCAAAAGAAGCTGCGCATTGAAGGCAACATCGAGCGGGAGCAGAAGGAAAAGCAGACGGTGGAGCGGTCGCTCAATCACCTGCAGACGGACATGCAGAGGTTGAACGGGCTCATTTATCGCGAGACCGATGCAGCGGAGCAGCTGCGCAAGCACAACGCTCTACTTGAGACGGACTTCGTTCGAGCGCTCAAAGAGGAAGAGAAAGTCAGCCTGCAGCTGCGGGAGAAGCTGGAGCAGCTCAAGGAGGAGAAGAACCGCCTGCTGACCGCGCTGATTGACGCTGAGCAGCGCATCATGCTCTGGGAGAAGAAGATCCAGCTGGCGCAGGAGACGCGGGCCGCCGTGGACTCAGACATTGGCCAAGCGGAGATCAAAGCGATGCGCTCGGAGATTCACCGCATGGAGGTCCGGCTGGGCCAGCTGATGCGCCAGCAGGAGCAGCTGATCCAGGAGATGGAAAAGTCGGTCAGCCGGCGGGACACGATCGCCACGCGTGGCGAGGCGCAGGCGCGCGCCAAGGTCAAGGTCGTCACTAAGGGCGCCATGCAGCGGGAGCTGAACGAGCTTAGAAAGAGAATTAAACAGACCATCAAGGTGAGCTGTTTTCACCGATCCGTGTGGGATAGTTCACTTAAAATTTACTTAAAATACCTTAACTACGCTCGTATATACTCGTATAAACTTTTCCGTTTAAAGTAGAATGCAATAAACGAATGAATCAGTTGAGAAAAATGCGTTAAATAGATATGAAAAGCTGTAGTTTATGCTTGAATTCTGCTTACTGCTATAATTGTAGCGAGTAACGATTTTCAGCCAATTTTTTTACCTTAAAAATTTGCTCTCAATAGACAACCAACGAATGCGACGAGGATATTGAAGACCTGCGCCAGAAGCAGTCGCTGCTGGAGAGCGAAATCGCCGAACGTAACGAGCGCTGCAACCAGCTGCAGCAGGAAGCCGACCGCCTCAATGAGACCCTGGCCAGCCTCACCGATATGAAGCAGATGGTAAGCAGATACCATAGTTAGCTAGTTAGATAGTTAGTTAGTTAGTTAGTTAAGTTAGTTAGTTAGTTAGTTAGTTAGTTAGTTAGTTAGTTAGTTAGTTAGTTAGTTAGTTAGTTAGTTAGTTAGTTAGTTAGTTAGTTAGTTAGTTAGTTAGTTAGTTAGTTAGTTAGTTAGTTAGTTAGTTAGTTAGTTAGTTAGTCAGTCAGTCAGTCAGTCAGTCAGTCAGTCAGTCAGTCAGTCAGTCAGTCAGTCAGTCAGTCAGTCAGTCAGTCAGTCAGTCAGTCAGTCAGTCAGTCAGTCAGTCAGTCAGTCAGTCAGTCAGTCAGTCAGTCAGCCAGTCAGTCAGTCAGTCAGTCAGTCAGTCAGTCAGTCAGTCAGTCAGTCAGTCAGTCAGTCAGTCAGTCAGTTAGTCAGTCAGTCAGTCAGTCAGTCAGTCAGTCAGTCAGTCAGTCAGTTAGTTGACCCGCAGCAAGTGAGGAGGCAAGCACAACAAACTATTAACCCCCCGCCCCCCGCGGTTCCGTGTCAACAGCAAATCTTCGACCTGCAGTCGCGCCAGCAGACGGCTCGCTACTACCAGCAGGTGCGGGAGGGCAAGTACAAGCCGCTGTACAAGGACTCGGCCCGCCTGGAAGAGGAGCGCCAGCGTCAGCAGGAGCGAACCCAGGCGCTCAGTCTGGTGATCGAGCGGGTATCCAGCGAGCATCCGCAGGTGCTGCGGGCGATCGGGCCGTGCCGCAGCATGATCAACACCCGGCTTGGGTTCGCCTGAGTGCACCAGCCCGGAGTTTGCTATTGAGTTTCGCTTGTACGATAAAACTGTGTGCCTATAGTACCTTTCACAATTACAAATATGCTCGAAAATTTCAGACTTATGAATAATATTAAACTAACTTTTAAGTTTTTACTTTCTGAATTGAGGGTTTATATTTAACATCCTGCAACTCGCCCTAAATACAGTTTTAATTAATATTAAAAAATTCACAGACACCGTGTTAAACAAAAGAGCAGGGTTGAGAAACATCTTTTCTGATCTAATTTGTTCGCGAAATGAATTAAGACATCTACTTCGTTACATACTACTTACATTGATAGTCAGTAGTATTGCTAGACTTGCAAGAGTAGAATTAAAACGAATCGTTAACTCGCTGCTGCGTGCTTCATTTTAAAAATCAGAAATTTTATCTTATAGGAAATCAATGCGACCCGGAGTCAGCAAGGAGTACACGCTCACACAGGGTGTACAGCAGCCCCCCTCATCGTCGGGCATGTACATGTAGACACTGTTCGCTTTGGGTTCGGGCATGTACATGTAGACACTGTTCGCTTTGGGTTCGGGCATGTACATGTAGACACTGTTCGCTTTGGGTTCGGGCATGTACATGTAGACACTGTTCGCTTTGGGTTCGGGCATGTACATGTAGACACTGTTCGCTTTGGGTTCGGCCCGATAACAACAGAGATTTGCCAATAATATTCATACCGAGCCCGTCAGGCTGCTCTTTTCGTGAAACTGCACTGCCTAATATATGGCAGGTGCGGTCTGGCAAGGCTTCATCGGGCTCCAGCCCAGGTGGGATGCTGCGCGCGAGACTTCCTATCCTCATCCTCCTCCTGCCCAGCCTCTACCTGCATTGCCAAAGAAATGAGTTGATCTTCCCGCAGCCTCTTTCCGGGAGTTTTATTTCCATTCTTCAGCGCTGAGGGCGGCACAATGGCTGCTGGGACAAGTGATCGCAAAGTCAAGTCCCCCCCAGTCCGTGCCAGCCTCATTGTTGTTGAAGAAAGGCGCAATGCCCGGCGGTTTCAAGATTGCGCCCGCGGCTTCTAAAAAAACTCATGATGAAGCACCGCTGCGCCTCCGCCTCCGTAAAATTGCCGTCGCGTTGTCGACCGCGCCTGAGCTGCATTGCGGCCTGATCCCCCAGGCTCCGATACCCTCCCTAAACCTCCTTGAGCCTCAATTTAAAGACGGGCAACTCACCAGCAAGCCCAGCTGTGCGAGGCCGCAGCCCAGAGTTTAGGGGACTGCGCAGAGGAGGGGCTCAGGCACGCGGAAGTGCTGACGCCGTCGCCAAAAGCTCCCATCGTCCCCCTCCATCTCCCAAGCCGTCATCTATCTCGGAGCTCCGCAGCCTCCTGTCCCACCCTTCTCTCTCTCTCTCTCTCTCTCTCTCTCTCTCTGGGGAGGCCATTGATGCGACTTCCCCTTCTCCTCTACTGTGTCTATCCGGCTGAGCTTCAGTGACTTCTCCACCAAAAGCTCCACTGCAGCAGCACCATATGCTGAATAGAATAGGGGCTGCGGAGAATGGGACAACGGGCCCCTCACCCCAACTGGCTCGTGTGTTTCGGCCAGTCCAAACTCCACAGTATAATATACGCAGCCTCCAAGCTCCATCCAGCGATTCTGAGCAACTAACCTCACTCACTCAAAGGCCAGGCCTCATCGCAGTTGCTACCCCGCCGCCGTGTAATATACTCGTAGCAACTGAGTTGCTTAGCTATAAAAAAACAGGAACTGCCAGCAAGGCATTGAAAAAGTCTTGAAAGGCCTCATTATGCGAGTATTAAACTCCTATTGTGAGCCGGAGAGCACAATGTCTCCAGCACGTGATGAGGCGCTGCTCATTTTTTTATTCATGACGCTTTTTGGATTCTGTCGACTGAAATGATTTGATGCTTTGAACTAGCAGCAGAACTTTAATGCGATTTCTGTAATTGGTTAAGTAGCAATTGTCAAACAGCTAGGCAGGACAGTGACGAAGGAATTGTACTAAAGAAATTATTTACTCTCTAGACTGACCTTGAACCATTGGCGTTGTGACTTTGAGTTATCGAAGGTGTGACCTTGAACTATTGATGGTTGACATCAACCTATCGATGATGTGACCTTGAACTATCGATGATATGACCTTGAACTATCGATGGTGTGACCTTGAACGGTCGATGATGTGACCTTGAACTTTCGGTGATGTGTGACCTTGAACTATCGATGATGTGATTTTGAACTATCGATGATATGACCTTGAACTATCGATGGTGTGACCTTGAACTGTCGATGGTGGGACCTTGAACTATCGATGGTGTGACCTTGAACTGTCGATGGTGGGACCTTGAACTTTCGATGACGTGACCTTGAACTATCGATGATGTGATTTTGAACTATCGATGATATGACCTTGAACTATCGATGGTGTGACCTTGAACTATCGATGATATGACCTTGAACTTTCGGTGATGTGTGACCTTGAACTATCGATGATGTGATTTTGAACTATCGATGATGTGACCTTGAACTATCGATGGTGTGACCTTGAACTGTCGATGGTGGGACCTTGAACTATCGATGACGTGACCTTGAACTATCGATGATGTGACCTTGAACTATCGATGATGTGACCTTGAACTATTGATGATGTGACCTTGAACTATCGATGACGTGACCTTGAACTATCGATGATGTGACCTTGAACTATCGATGATGTGACCTTGAACGGTCGATGATGTGACCTTGAATTATCGATGATGTGGCCCAGAAATCCGACGTTTTAAACTTAATGCAAATTGCAATCTGGAACTTTGATTGCAAAGATTGTGAAAATTTTAAATTTTGCAGCAACCGCTGTATGCATCCATATCATTATGCATCTAGCTTAACTCAAAACTTGTCGTTTTACGAATTCTTCAGCCACGTCTGAAGTGCACTGTTTGCGTATCAAAATTATTGCATGTATCATTTGTAGACGGTGGGCAAAAAGCGTTGGGAGGAGCGGTGAAAGTGGGATAGAGAATTGGGATAAGGCTGCCTCCGTTTCACTCGAATCCCCAACTGATTCTCCCTCCCCCCAGTCGCCCGCCCGCTGTCTCCCGCTGAGCACAGGAAAAAGCCCCGCTGCACAGGCTTTCAAAGCGAAGAAGAAAAGTGAGCTCGGCCTAAAAGGAGGGACAGGGGAAATGAGGGAGGGGAGAATGCAGACGCGGACCGACAGGAAGAGGGCGGCTCAGTAACTGACGGGGCGGAGGGGTAGCGTAGCGGCCTGAGGAGCCCGCCATCTGGATATGAGTACTCTGAAGTGCGCTGCTGGAGAAGAGGGAAAGGAAGAAAGCAGTGGGATAGGGAGAGGAACGAGGGGAGAAAAGACTCTGAGGCTACAGCAGGGAGACTTGGATGAGGTCGGTCGGCTCCTCTCTCTCTCTCTCTCAATTCTCTTCCCTTTGCAAAATATCCCCGCTCAAATCCGTGCTCAGCAACTGCAAGGGAGGGGAGGGGACGGTGGGCTCAGCGTTGCCTTCCACAACGCAGCCTCCTCATTCTCAGTTCATCTGCCGCGGCCTGCGTGACCATGATGAGTCAGGCTGGGAGCTCTTAATCCTCTCCGGCGGCCCAGAATTCGTCAGACCCCCCCCCCCAGTCTCCTCCTCAGCCGGGCTGCAGCCACCCCCAGCTCGGGTCTTCTTAAGAAGCGGCTCAGACTGCCAGCCGCCTCCAGTTGCTCATTGATTTCTTGCCAATCGCGAGAGGAGACGCTACGGATATGTAAGTACTTGAAGCCGCAGTTCTTCGGTATTTCCCTGTATCTAAGCTATTCGAAAATGACGACTAACAACAGCATAAATTTTCGCCCGTCACCGAACCTCGTTCCTCTGGGTTGAGATTTGCTGCTCAAAGTCTCGGGCTGGGCTGAACCCTAACTTCCTTGTCAATTTTTACTTTCTTCTTAAGCAATAGTTTCGGCTTAGAAAGTAAAATTGACCAGGTGTTTGGACAGTCTGGCTGGCGATAAGATCACAACCTAAATGAATGAGGGGCGGTGGCAGTTCAGTCTAATTGGGCCAATCTGCATCTGTACTGCCCCCCCGTTTCAATAACTGCCGCAAATATTTTAATTGCCCATTTACTGTTTTTTAAATATACTGTAGATAAAAAACTTGCCAATTGTTTTACTAATTAATTGACTGAGCCCAATTGTCATTTTGTTATTTTGTTTTATTCTATTTGCGATTTAGATTCAAATTCGTAATCTATTTACCCATAGAACTCATATAGGTTGTATAAGCAAATGAGGTAAATAAAACCGGTTCTCTATTTAGCCTAGCAGTTTAAAACAAACTTCTAGCAGTTATAATTTTAGCACAGCGCGTACCATTACAACTGTATATTTATGGATAGTGCCAAGTGCCCAGCATTTCCATAGTGTGCTTCAGCTGGTGCATATGAACAAAGCAAAATAGACACAATTTCAAACGGGACGATAGCGGGATAGCGAGTGGATTTTTCTAGGACAAGAAAGCGAACGGCAGTCACATAACAATTTTTATTATCAGCTTAATGTGAAACTGTCTGTGACGGGGAGGGGTAGAGCTGGGCAAGGGTCTGTGACGGGGAGGGGTAGAGCTGGGCAAGGGTCTGTGGCGGGGAAGGGTAGAGCTGGGCAAGGGTCTGTGGCGGGGAGGGGTAGAGCTGGGGTAGGGTTTGTGACGGGGAGGGGTAGATCTGGGGAAGGGTCTGTGACGGGGTGGGGTAGAGCTGGGGAAGGGTCTGTGACGGGGAGGGGTAGATCTGGGGAAGGGTCTGTGACGGGGAGGGGTAGATCTGGGGAAGGGTCTGTGACGGGGAGGGGAAGAGCTGGGGAAGGGTCTGTGGCGGGGTGGGGTAGAGCTGGGGAAGGGTCTGTGACGGGGAGGGGTAGATCTGGGGAAGGGTCTGTGGCGGGGAGGGGTAGAGCTGGGGAAGGGTCTGTGGCGGGGAGGGGTAGAGCTGGGGAAGGGTCTGTGGCGGGGAGGGGTAGAGCTGGGGAAGGGTCTGTGGCGGGGAGGGGTGGAGCTGGGGAAGGATCTGGGGCAGATTTTGGTGATACTCGTAGTTTGTAATGGTGGTGGAGCAGAGCCAACACAGGTTGCTATCACACGGGGCAAGCTGCACTCCTTCAAGAATCCAGTGCAAGAAAAAGGAGCCGGTTATGTAGTCAGAAATCGTATAAATAAGCAAAGTAAAAAATACACAATTTCAAGACACGCACACAAACGAGGCACTGTTATAAAAAATTAATAAAAAAGAGATCGTAAGTTTATCGATGCGCAAGCGAAACCAGTCTCAAGGATTCCAAACAAAAAAATGCCCGAATGAGCGCAGAAATCAGGGCAGTTGCAAAAGACAAAACAATTTCTAACTGACACTGTCTTGTTGTCAGTTCAGCTTCAACTGTAGCAGCAGCGAAGGGTTTTCCATCCAGCCTACTAAAGCGGATGATGCAAGTGTAAAAGCCTGTATTGAAAGCGGCAAAGCTAATTTTCAACGCAAGAGCATCTGCGTCAGGTTGAACTCAAAGTAGTAACTGATTTTGTCCTCAGTAACGGCTCAGACCTCGTCGATGGTCTGGCCAGCTGAAGGGTTGCGGCTCCTTGTGCGGCTGCTCTTCTGCCGGACAATCTGCAGCATGATCAGCTTCCGGTTGCCTGCCCGCTCGCCCAGGCCCACCAGGCAGCGTTTGTCCCGGCTCAGGATCACCTTGAAGATGTCGATGTTGGAGGTGAACCAGCACAGCTGGGACCCGTCGTTCAGCTTCCAGACCCGGATGGAGCCGTCCCAGCTGCCCGAGGCCAGGATCTCGGAGTCGGCGCTGAAGCACACCGATTGCACCTGCATTTTGGGGGTTCGGTTGTGAGTGTTGCAGGATTCTCTAGCACGGCTGTTGGGTCTGTTGCATTATTCTCTAGCACGGTTGCTGGGTCTGTTGCAGGATTCTCTAGCACGGTTGCTGGGTCTGTTGCAGGATTCTCTAGCACGGTTGCTGGGTCTGTTGCAGGATTCTCTAGCACGGTTGCTGGGTCTGTTGCAGGATTCTCTAGCACGGTTGTTGGGTCTGTTGCAGGATTCTCTAGCACGGTTGCTGGGTCTGATTCAGGATTCTCTAGCACGGTTGTTGGGTCTGATTCAGGATTCTCTAGCACGGTTGCTGGGTCTGATTCAGGATTCTCTAGCACGGTTGCTGGGTCTGTTGCAGGATTCTCTAGCACGGTTGCTGGGTCTGTTGCAGGATTCTCTAGCACGGTTGCTGGGTCTTTTTCAGGATTCTCTAGCACGGTTGCTGGGTCTGTTGCAGGATTCTCTAGCACGGTTGCTGGGTGTGTTTCAGGATTCTCTAGCACGGCTGTTGGGTCTGTTGCAGGATTCTCTAGCACGGTTGCTGGGTCTGTTGCAGGATTCTCTAGCACGGTTGTTGGGTCTGATTCAGGATTCTCTAGCACGGCTGTTGGGTCTGTTGCAGGATTCTCTAGCACGGTTGTTGGGTCTGTTGCAGGATTCTCTAGCACGGTTGCTGGGTCTGTTGCAGGATTCTCTAGCACGGTTGTTGGGTCTGTTGCAGGATTCTCTAGCACGGTTGCTGGGTCTGTTTCAGGATTCTCTAGCACGGTTGTTGGGTCTGATTCAGGATTCTCTAGCACGGCTGTTGGGTCTGTTGCAGGATTCTCTAGCACGGCTGTTGGGTCTGTTGCAGGATTCTCTAGCACGGTTGCTGGGTCTGTTGCAGGATTCTCTAGCACGGTTGCTGGGTGTGTTTCAGGATTCTCTAGCACGGTTGCTGGGTCTGTTTCAGGATTCTCTAGCACGGTTGTTGGGTCTGATTCAGGATTCTCTAGCACGGCTGTTGGGTCTGTTGCAGGATTCTCTAGCACGGCTGTTGGGTCTGTTGCAGGATTCTCTAGCACGGTTGTTGGGTCTGTTGCAGGATTCTCTAGCACTGTTGTTGGGTCTGTTGCAGGATTCTCTAGCACGGTTGCTGGGTCTGTTGCAGGATTCTCTAGCACGGTTGCTGGGTGTGTTTCAGGATTCTCTAGCACGGCTGTTGGGTCTGTTGCAGGATTCTCTAGCACGGTTGCTGGGTCTGTTGCAGGATTCTCTAGCACGGTTGCTGGGTCTGTTGCAGGATTCTCTAGCACGGTTGCTGGGTCTGTTGCAGGATTCTCTAGCACGGTTGCTGGGTCTGTTGCAGGATTCTCTAGCACGGTTGTTGGGTCTGTTGCAGGATTCTCTAGCACGGTTGCTGGGTCTGTTGCAGGATTCTCTAGCACGGTTGTTGGGTCTGTTGCAGGATTCTCTAGCACGGTTGCTGGGTCTGTTTCAGGATTCTCTAGCACGGTTGTTGGGTCTGATTCAGGATTCTCTAGCACGGCTGTTGGGTCTGTTGCAGGATTCTCTAGCACGGCTGTTGGGTCTGTTGCAGGATTCTCTAGCACGGCTGTTGGGTCTGTTGCAGGATTCTCTAGCACGGCTGTTGGGTCTGTTGCAGGATTCTCTAGCACGGTTGCTGGGTGTGCTTCAGGATTCTCTAGCACGGTTGTTGGGTCTGTTGCAGGATTCTCTAGCACGGCTGCAGAAGGGTTGTGGGTCTGTTGCAGGATTCTCTAGCACGGCTGCAGAAGGGTTGTGGGTCTGTTGCAGGATTCTCTAGCTCGGCTGCAGAAGGGTTGTGGGTCTGTTGCAGGATTCTCTAGCACGGCTGCAGAAGGGTTGTGAGTCTGTTTCAGGCTTCTCAGCGCTGCAAGTTAAGCAGAGTTGACCGTGGTTAGTGAGTATCTAAATGTGCTGCTTGCTTCGCCCCCGAAAGGCATCCAAGGTTGTGCCCGAGCTGCTCGCTTACTTGAGCAGACGCCAAAAAAAACAAAATAGCAGGAGAACGCCCAAAGAAGTCGATGGAGGATTACGGATTTCACTAAAATGAGAAATATTCGGAGAAAAGAAGAAAAATGAGAAAGCCACCTGCTGCGCCTCTCTCGACACGTGGGTGTTCTTTATTCAAATAGAATGAAACTGCCGTGATGGAGATAATCGCTGCTTTTTTGCGCCTTTGACAAAGAAACACAAATTGGACAATTTTATGCAACAGTTCGAAGTCTTAAGGAAACTGCAATTCAATGCGGAAATGCACATTTTGAAAGATATTTTACGGCTCAGGTGGTGACCACTTTCAGGCGCGCCTGGACTTATTATCCTCTGGTCACTCTGCCACTCAGATTGGGTCACTCTGCCACTCAGATTGGGTCACTCTGCTACTCAGATTGGGTCACTCTGCCACCCAGTTTGGGTCACTCTGCTACTCAAATAGGGTCACTCTGCCACTCAGATTGGGTCACTCTGCCACCCAGTTTGGGTCACTCTGCTACTCAAATAGGGTCACTCTGCCACTCAGATTGGGTCACTCTGCCACTCAGATTGGGTCACTCTGCCACTCAGATTGGGTCACTCTGCCACTCAAATCGGGTCACTCTGCCACTCAGATTGGGTCACTACGTCACTCAGATTGGGTCACTCTGCCACTCAGATTGGGTCACTATGCTACTGAAATTGGGTCACTCTGCCACTCAGATTGGGTCACTCTGCCACTCAGATTGGGTCACTCTGCCACTCAGATTGGGTCACTCTGCCACTCAAATCGGGTCACTCTGCCACTCAGATTGGGTCACTCTGCCACTCAGATTGGGTCACTATGCTACTGAAATTGGGTCACTCTGCCACTCAGATTGGGTCACTCTGCCACTCAGATTGGGTCACTCTGCCACTCAGATTGGGTCACTCTAGCTGCCACTCAGATTGGGCCACTCTGCCACTCAAATCGGGTCACTCTGCCACTCAGATTGGGTCACTACGTCACTCAGATTGGGTCACTCTGCCACTCAGATTGGGTCACTCTGCCACTCAGATTGGGTCACTATGCTACTGAAATTGGGTCACTCTGCCACTCAGATTGGGTCACTCTGCCACTCAGATTGGGTCACTCTGCCACTCAGATTGGGTCACTCTGCCACTCAGATTGGGTCACTCTAGCTGCCACTCAGATTGGGCCACTCTGCCACTCAGATTGGGTCACTCTGCCACTCAGATTGGGTCACTCTGACACTCAGATTGGGTCACTCTGCTACTCAAATTGAGTCACTCTGCCCAACTCAGTTGAGAACGATCCTCACCCCAAGAGGCAGCTGAACTCAGCTGATCTCAGCGGCTAATGTAAAGCAATTAGTTCACTCACATCCTCAGTGTGGCCCTCCAGCGTGAACAGCAGGCTCTCGCTGGTCATGTCCCACACTTTGATCAGCGCGTCCGAGCCGCCGCTAGCAAACAGCCGGCCGTCCGCCGACCAGGCTGTGGCCTTGATCGGTGACCGGTGCGCCAGTTGGCCATTCGGCAGGACGATGGGCCGCTCAACCAGGCCGGTGCCCAGGGCCCACACCAGCAGTTCGCCTTTGGCGGAGCCGGTCACAGCCTCGCCGGCGCCGAGCTCCGTACAGCTGACCACAGCGTCGAAGTCCACCTGCAGCGGCAGAGTGCCGCTGGGCAGGCTCAGGTCGTACACCAGGTAGGTGGCCGTGCCGCTAGCCGTATTGGGGAAGCCGGCCACCACGAACTGGTCCTCGCGGCTGACGTGCAGGTAGGTGATGACCTCCGTTAGTCCCGGCACAGCTGGCAGCGGCAGCGTCCTGGTGGCGCTATTGCTGACGATGTCCCAGACTAGCAGGTCGCAGGCCTTCTCGTCGGAGTCCACGCAGGCCACGACAGCCTGTCCGAGTTGGGGCGGGTGAGTTAACGACACGTCAGGCCACATCCGATGCCTCCTCCGCAACCCACACCTCTGAGACCCGCACCCTTCAGGCCGCTGCCTCCTCCGCAACCCCCACCTCTGAGACCCGCACCCTACAGGCCGCTGCCTCCTCCGCAACCCCCACCTCTGAGACCCGCACCCTACAGGCCGCTGCCTCCTCCGCAACCCCCACCTCTGAGACCCGCACCCTACAGGCCGCTGCCTCCTCCGCAACCCCCACCTCTGAGACCCGCACACTTCAGGCCGCTGCCTCCTCCGCAACCCCCACCTCTGAGACCCGCACCCTTCAGGCCGCTGCCTCCTCCGCAACCCGCGCTGCCCCATCCTCTCGTCGAGCTCACATGAGTTCCGCTGCGGTTGATGGCCACAGTAGAGCAGAAAACGTCCTCCTGATTGGCCACCTCCCGGCCGTGCCGGAAGTCCCACATCTGCAGTCGGTGCCGGCCGCTGGCCTCGTCAAGCACGAGACCCAGCAGCACGGAGTCCTCGCTGGCCAGGTGAATCTCCGTGCAGCCAACGTCGCGCCCGTCCATCACCTTGATGAGGTCGCCGGTCTCGCAGTCCCACACCTGGGCTGGCCCGGCTGCGTTGCCAGTGACAACATATTTGCTGTTTTGTGTTATGAGGGCGCAGTCGACCTGTGTGCGTGCATTGGGCGAGAGTTCGGTGAGTAACTAACTAAATAACTAATTAACTAACTAATTAACTAACTAACTAAATAACTAATTAACTAACTAATTAACTAACTAACTAAATAACTAATTAACTAACTAATTAACTAACTAACTAACTAACTAACTAACTAACTAATTAACTAACTAACTAAATAACTAACTAACTAACTAACTAACTAACTAACTAACTAACTAACTAACTAACTAACTAAATAACTAACTAACTAACTAAGTAAGTAACTAACTAACTAACTAACTAACTAACTAACTAACTAACTAACTAACTAACTAACTAACTAAGTAACTAAGTAACTAACTAACTAACTAACTAACTAACTAACTAACTAACTAACTAACTAACTAACTAACTAACTAACTAACTAACTAACTAACTAACTAACTAACTAACTAACTAACTAACTAACTAACTAACTAACTAACTAACTAACTAACTAAATAACTAAAAAAATAAATAAATAACTGACTAACTAACCAGCAAGCCTAATCTCACCTTGATATTCTCGCTGAGGAAGACATTCTCCTGGGTCTGAGCAGCCGAGGCCTCCGCACCCACCGCCTCCATGTGATAGTTGGACGCGATGTCCAGGACGCGGTCGCGGCCGACGGTGAGGGTCTGCCTTGGCCGGTACGCCGTGCCCATCATGTCCGACATCGCGTCCGAACCGTTTTGGTGCTGCATTCCGGTCCGGGTGGTCCGCTCGAACCGGCTGCCGCCCCAGGTGGCAGAGACCCCGCCAGCCCCGGCGGGCGGAGGCACCGACCTGATTGACATGGCGTCCTGCTGCTGCTGCTGCTGCTGCTGGTACAGGTAATGCTGGCTATGGTTGAATCCACCGCCAGCCCCCGCCGCTGCCCCGGACTGCAGGTGCACGAAGGGCCGGCCGTCAACGGCGGATCGGTCCACCAGGCCGATGTCTGTCTGCTGGAGCAGCGAGGCGGACACAAGGTTGATGCGAGTCAGCAAGTGGTGGTAAAGTTCCTCTTTCCTTTGTCTCTGCATTGCCCGGGCCTTGGTGCCGCGGCTCACTGCCTATCCTATCTAAGGCCAAGAGAGAATGCAAAAAGTGCCGATCGAATCTGCGAGAGACAGCGTCTTATTCGTTTCCTTTCTCTCTGTCTCTCTCTCTCGCTGTCTGGTTAGTTTGAAGGATGAGGCTGAGAGAGGCGATCCAGATTAGCTGGCGGAAATGGAAGGATCAGGGCTTGATCTGCATGATCGGGCGGGATTCCAAGCACTGCGGAGAGACAGTCGGCTGGTTTCAAATGCCGATCTCTTTTTCACTGTAGCAGTTCATACTGGCAGGGCTGTACTATCTGTGTGTGTTCTCCATGTCTCTCCCCCCCCCTAGGCTCAGTCTGTGCTTGCTTGCTTGCTTGTGTGCGCGACCAGCGCTTCGAAACCGGACACAGTCAGAGCAAAGGATTTTTGTTTAAACTAAACTCTAATAGAGAAGAGGCGAGCAATTCAAACGAATAAATGAGTGAGTGAGACAGAGAGCGAGCATTAATGCTCTGAGCTGGGGGCGAGTCCAACCTACACACGGCTTTGAATCAGCTATACCAGTTTTGTTGTGGGTATTGGTTTTGTGGGGTCGCTGCAGACTCGTATTAATTAATACAAGCGCCTGCTAAAAAACGTTTGGTAGACAGAGAAGGCAGAAAAGTATAATAAATGAAGCGTAAATTATAATTTTTTTATTGAGCTGATCTAATAAACTCGCGGAAGTCATAAAATTACTGACCGGAACTGAAAGTTGCCATGAGAATTGGAATTCTCCACTAAATTAGCTCTGAAAGATTCTGCACGCTTGTATGACTGGGGCATGACTGCTCTCTCATGACTCTATGACTGGAGTATGACTGCTCTCTCATGACTCTATGACTGGAGTATGACTGGTCTCTCATGACTCGATGACTGGGGCATGACTGCTCTCTCATGACTCGATGACTGGGGCATGACTGCTCTCTCATGACTCTATGACTGGGGCATGACTGCTCTCTCATGACTCTATGACTGGGGCATGACTGCTCTCTCATGACTCTATGACTGGAGTATGACTGGTCTCTCATGACTCGATGACTGGGGCATGACTGCTCTCATACTAGTCCGGGATGAACAAGTGATTTATGACCGCTTTCCCACTGCCAGTCGCAGCTCAGATGTGCACATTTGGGCAAGATGCCAGGTAAGACAACATTCATAGCCGTATTTGTAGGGCTGTACATGTATTTTCTACAACAATTAAACGCACAACTGACCTATTACATTCATGGACACTTGGCATTTTTTCATTGATAAATAGAAAGAAACTAAGGCGGTACAACATTCAGTTTAAAATATTTCTGTACAGCTCGACCATCACCCTGAGGTATACAAGACAAGCTAGTACACCATGGCTACTCATAGCTGCGATAGACTCCAGGGGAAATGGACGACTAAGCTATTAAAGGTGCAATACTCACTAGCAACTTCAAGGTGTGATAGTTGCTACTTTGACCAGCATTAGCCACCTGGGCAACTGTCGTGTGCTGAGAGCACGATTTAGACAGGCCCGCCGTGCAGGGGCTCTGATCAGAGAGACTGAGCAGATCTGCTCATGCTGCTGGCGCTGGTGATGGTGATAATTGCGATTTGTGATATATAAACGAATTATTTTGTTTTTTGCAAGTGTCTGCATACCTATTTTAAGTAGGATAAGAGGGCAATTAAACTGCTTTATTAAAAAGACCTCAACACGGTCTCACTACTGTTTCCGCCCGGCACCTCACCTGGTTAATGGCGCCGTCCACGGAGGCGGTGGCGCCGTTGGCGTGGCGGCGTCGCCGGCCGCTGCTGAATGCGGTGCCGAACTGATTTCTCACGGCAGTAAGCTGCAGGTGCGAGGAGAAAGGTGATAATTGTTTCTGCATGACGCCAGTGCAATTCCAGTCCCGAGAGGGGGAGGTGCTAGTCTACTATACTAATTTCTCAGGTCTATTCGTATGTTAGGTCCCCAGAGTGGGCGAGAGCTAGTCCACTATACTAATTTCTAAGGTCCATTTGCATTTTAGATCCCCAGAGGGGGGCGAGAGCTAGTCCACTATACTAATTTCTCAGGTCTATTCGCATGTTAGATCCTTAAAGAGGGGCGAGAGCTAGTTCACTACACTAATTTGTCAAGTCTATTCGCATGATGTTAGAAGACAGAAGAGTCTTTCTGCTAAGATGGAGAAAGCTTGAGACATTAAAGTAAAGTCGACTGCATTTTCACTCTGTTAGTTTAAAAAACAAATTTTGTGTTTATTCAGACCATGTCTAGGTATCGACGCAGAAATGTATTCAGTTCGCAAACGGGGAGATTTGTCTCTGGAGCTTGTTATGCAAATTTGTTTTAGCCGCAACAGATTTTAGGCAAACGCGAAATTTTGCTAATAGAAAAGTTTCTTTGTGTTGTTAGAAGCGTTTTTTTCTATGTTTACCTCAGTTCTTTCCGATCGGTAATTGTACGTGGCAGCCTGAAATATTGCAAATTTTACAGGGGCTCGATGAAATTTTATTGCAAACTTGATTCTTGCACACTGAGCTCTGTCTACAGTATAAGCAGAAGAAGTGCTTCTAGAAGATTTCGACCACTTTTCCAGGAAACCTGACATCGATAGATAGATGATAGATCGATAGATAGATGATGATAGATAGATAGATGATGATTGATAGATAGATAGATAGATAGATAGATAGATAGTAGATTGCTTGCCGCAGCCAATCAAGCTGAAAGCACGCACACAAGATCACCGGAAACGATTAAGGCAGCTGGAAAGCCAATGGGCGCGGTAAGCGCTTTTATCCAGAGAACTACCTGCTGGAACCAGCCATGCCGAACGAAAACCAGACTACTAAGTAGTGCAAAAGAGTACGTGCAACTACCGAGAAATCTAATTTTCGTAACCGCTCCGGTGCAGGTCCTGGCTATAGATAGTAGATAGCGAGAAAGAGCGAGCGAAGCGAGCTCTTTCGAGCTTGCTTGCCGCAGCCAATCAAGCTGAAAGCACGCACACAAGATCACCGGAAACGATTAAGGCAGCTGGTTCTATAGAAGCTGGTTCTATAAAGCTGGATCTATAGATAGATAGATAGATAGATAGATAGATAGATAGATAGATAGATAGATAGATAGATAGATAGATAGATAGATAGATAGATAGATAGATAGATAGATAGATAGATAGATAGATAGATAGATAGATAGATAGATAGATAGATAGATAGATAGATAGATAGATAGATAGATAGATAGATAGATAGATAGATAGATAGATAGATAGATAGATAGATAGATAGATAGATAGATAGATAGATAGATAGATAGATAGATAGATAGATAGATAGATAGATAGATAGATAGATAGATAGATAGATAGATAGATAGATAGATAGATAGATAGATAGATATAGATAGATAGATAGATAGTAATAGATAGATAGATAGATAGATAGATAGATAGATAGATAGATAGATAGATAGATAGATAGATAGATAGATAGATAGATAGAATAGATAGATAGATAGATAGATAGATAGATAGATAGATAGATAGATAGATATAGATAGATAGATAGATAGATAGATAGATAGATAGATAGATAGATAGATAGATAGATAGATAGATAGATAGATAGATAGATAGATAGATAGATAGATAGATAGATAGATAGATAGATAGATAGATAGATAGATAGATAGATAGATAGATAGATAGATAGATAGATAGATAGATATAGATAGATAGATAGATAGATAGATAGATGGACACTGCCACTCCATCAGCTCAGTGCAGCAAACCTCCCCATCCCTGTCTCACTAAAGCGCGCCTACCCTGGAGTCAGCGGCTGTCAACAGCGAAGCTGCCGCGGCGCCCGCGACCAGCGTGGCGGAGCGCGCGTTGACGGAGGCTCCGCCACCTCCGCCTGCGCCTGCGCCTGCACCGGCGCCAAACAAGCCGTTTCGTGTGTCCATGGCGTCAATGTCTGCCTGAAAGTTTTGGGACTGAGCGCCGCTGCCTGATGGGCTGTCTGGGCCTTCGTTTTCTCTTGTGTGTTTTTCTGTCATTTCCTGTTTCCTTTTCAGAAAATCGATTATTATTAATGTTTTTCTTAAGTCTTCGATGTGCCTTAAGCCTTAAGTCTTAATTCATTTCGTTGTCGCTTTTTATGACCTCACTGATAAATAATTTTCATGAAGATCATAAGTGTTTTTTATGTTGTTGTTGAATTTTTCGCATTGCTTAGTAAACAGTTATATTAATTATCATATTGCATATTAGGAAATGTTATCAAGGTTAATCTGTTTGCTGATTGAGGTCCCGCTCCAGGTAAATTTTATGAATTAAAGTAATTTATTTATTTCTGCAATATGACAAATTCGAAGCGATTTCGTTAGTGGGTTAGATTTTGCAGCATGTGACTTGAAATGTACACTACTTGCGTAGTTGATCATGTCGATTAGCCAGAGCAAATCTAATTATTTAAAGCATTTCTCAATCCACCGAATCGTTGCAGGCACGAATGTTAATAAATCAAAGTTGATAATTAATAAGAAACCATCCATAACTCCTCTCTATGCTCGTAACCCCCATACACGCCATACCCTCCTTAATCGCCATACCCGCCATACCCTCCATGCCTGCCATACCCTCCATACTTAATATGCCTGATATCCTGCATACCTTCTATAACCTCCCATATCCTGCACTCCCTCCGTACCCTCCACATACTCAACACAACTCAAGCTCAATTCCAATCCAAGCCATGTTTTAGCGTGGCAAAGCGTCAGTTAATAAAAATTATGCAGAATTATCAGAACTCTGCACAGGTGCTCGGGGAAATTTACCTTCGCCGATAGCTCAGTGTTGGTGGCCGCATTAATAGCCGGAGTAGGCGGTTGCTAGCATTCAATGGAGCCAGATTTTTTTTCATTTAGGTTTATTTTTAGTTTCGCAGCTACTTATAATAGCCAAATATGCGTATGACTCGATTAAGTGCTACCGCTGCAGCGGCACTTACCGAGCTTAATGTGGCCTTCATAAGGCTGAGATTCATTTCATTTGACAGGGCCTCGGCCTCGGCCTAGAGCAGAGAATGCCAGGCACCATTTTAAACAAAACTTTGTTTAGATAATTATGGTTATACAAGCTCGTAAATCATATTTTCAAAGTTGATTCGGAACAAGAGCTTAATGAATGATCAAAGAATGCTTGCTTGTTTTCTGAAACAAATGACACTGAAGTCTAGTAAAACTCAGTTTTTTATTTCGGGATTTTTGGAAGCCTAATGACTGTAAGATAATGATTGAGAGTTTTAAGCGGAAGTTTGTGTATGGGGAAGTTTGTGGATGGGGAAGTTTGTGGATGGGGAAGTTTGTGTATGGGCAAGTTTGTGTAATGGGGAAGTTTGTGGATGGGGAAGTTTGTGTATGGGAATATTTGTGTATGGGGAATTTTGTGGATGGGGAAGTTTGTGTAATGGGGAAGTTTGTGGATGGGGAAGTTTGTGGATGGGGAAGTTTGTGTATGGGGAAGTTTGTGGATGGGAAGTTTGTGGATGGGGAAGTTTGTGGATGTTTGGGGATGTTTAACAAAGGGGATGCGGAGTTCTGAGCTTGGAAAAGTTCGGGGTTGGGTCGCGACCTCCCCCCACCGACTCACCACCGCGTAGCCGCCGCCGGCCGCCCCCTTGGCGCAGCACAGGCAGTAGCCGGGCTTGCAGTGGCAGAAGGCCCACAGCAGGGAGGACAGCAGCAGCAGCAGGGCCAGCAGCAGACCGGCGATCCACGCCGACACAACGCCGAGGCCGCCGGCGCCGACGCCCGCCGCTGCCAGGCCGCCCGCGCCAGCCGCTCCGCCGCCGCCACCGCCGGCGCCCCAGCTAGAACGATGGCGCCAGCGCCCACAGCGTTCACCACGCCGTCGCTGCTGGAAAAAGAAGGCCGGAGTCCACGCCGCCGCCGCCTCCGCCTCCGACGCCAACATCGGCGTAGCCTCCGTTAGGCGGCAGCCGCAGGCCCGGCCGGAAGGGGACACGATGTCGCCGTCCGGCCGCGCAGGGCGGTGGGGAACTTGATCAGCTGGACGTCGGACGGGTGCAGCTGGCAGCCGATGCACAGCTTGCCGTCCGTCTCGACCGGGCGAATGCCGAGCCACTCGGTGTCTGGCGGGAGGGTCGGATGGGCTGACTGACTGACTGACTGACTGACTGACTGACTGACTGACTGACTGACTGACTGACTGACTGACTGACTGACTGACTGACTGACTGACTGACTGACTGACTGACTGACTGACTGACTGACTGACTGACTGACTGACTGACTGACTGACTGACTGACTGACTGACTGACTGACTGACTGACTGACTGACTGACTGACTGACTGACTGACTGACTAACTAACTAACTAACTAACTAACTAACTAACTAACTAACTAACTAACAACTAACTAACTGACTAACTAACTAACTGACTAACTAAAACTAACTGACTAACTAACTAACTAACTAACTAACTAACTAACTAACTAACTAACTAACTAACTAACTAACTAACTAACTAACTAACTAACTAACTAACTAACTAACTAACTAACTAACTAACTAACTAACCAACTAACAAACTAACCAACTAACTAACTGACTAACTAACTAACTGACTAACTAACTAACTAACTAACACTAACTAACTAACTAACTAACTAACTAACTAACTAACTAACTAACTAACTAACTAACTAACTAACTAACTAACTAACTAACTAACTAAACTAACTAACTAACTAACTAACTAACTAACTAACTAACTAACTAACTAACTAACTAACTAACTAACTAACTAACTAACTAACTAACTAACTAACACAACTAACTAACTAACCAACTAACTAACTGACTAACTAACTAACTGACTAACTAACTAACTAACTAACACTAACTAACTAACTAACTAACTAACTAACTAACTAACTAACTAACTAACTGACTGACTAACTAACTAACTAACTAACTAACTAACTGACTAACTAACTGACTAACTAACTAACTAACTAACTAACTAACTAACTAACTAACTAACTAACTAACTAACTAACTAATTAACTAACTAACTAACTAACTAACTAACTAACTAACTAACTAACTAACTAACTAACTAACTAACTGACTAACTAACTAACTAACTAACTGACTAACAACTAACTAACTAACTAACAACTAACTAACTAACTAACTAACTAACTAACACTGACTAACTAACTAACTAACTAACTAACTAACTAACTAACTAACTAACTGACTAACTAACTAACTAACTAACTAACTAACCAACTAACTAACTAACTAAAGCTGCTAAATGTGCATCATATCCCTCTCACCTCCCAGCGCGCCACGAAGCAAATTGCCGTCTCCGGCCTGCCGACGCCCTCGCTGAAGTTGCCGCCGCCCAGTCGCAGGCCGCCGTGCGCGAACCGGCCGTCGGGCTCCAGCAGGTCGCGGTGCAGGGCGTACAAGTCCTCTTGGGCGCGGACTTTGTCGACGCTAAGGCTGACACCTTGGCCTTCGCGTCTCCCGGTGATCACGTGACTTTGGCCGTCGTTGACCGCGGCCGCATAGACAGTCCGATGGTCGCCGGTGATGGAGTCGCGCAGGTGCACAGCGCCGCCCTTGAGGAACAGCTGCCAGAACTGGCCTCGCCGGTTGCTGACCGTGGCCAGCACGGTGCGGGCCTGGTAGGTCTGGAATCGGAGGCGGAATGACTCCGCCGGCACTGATTGGCTGAGCGGCACCCACAGGTAGGCGCAGGATGGCTTGTTGTCCGCCGGCTTGGTCAGAGTGCCCCAGGGAGCTGCGGGTGTGCAAGTGAGTGAGTTTTATGAGTGAGATCATGAGTAAATGTGTGAGATCATGTCTGAGTTCATGAGTGAGATCATGAGTGACATCATGAATGAGATCATGAGTGAAATCATGTTTATGAGTGAGATCATAAGTGAGTTCATAGTGAGATCATGAGTGACATCATGAGTGAGT